>JAODAL010011570.1:0-99376 GCA_025379985.1 Phyllomedusa bahiana
TTTGCCCATTTCCCTGATCCACATTTACCGTATTCTTGTCAATAATGCATTAAACTTTGAAAATCTGCAAAAAATTGAAATTTGAAATTTCACTTCCACTTTGCTTTATTTCTGTTGATAACACTAATGGGTTTAATAAACTTCCTAAATTTGGTTTTGAATACTTTAAGGGGTGATGTTTCTTAGATGAGGCATTTATGGGGGTAATCTAAATCACAGGTCAATCAAGTCACGTTAGAATGGACTGGTCCCTAAAATATGTATATTGCAAATTTTTTGAAAATTAGAAAAATTACTACTAAATTTTTTAAGCCCCCTAATTCGTAAAAAAAAATAAACGACATTTAAAAAAATTATGGCCAAACTACAGCAGAAATAATGTAGATGCTAGTTTATAAAACTATTTTTGAGTGGAATAAACCTATCTGTATTACTTGCAGGAAATTTTTATGTTTGAAATTGGTAAATTTTTCTACTTTTTCACAATATTTTTATATTTTTAAAAAATAAAAAATATTTTTTTGGACCAAATTTTCTTACTATCTTATAGCAAATTGTGTCACGAGAAATCAATCTCTTGAATTCACATGGATAGGTTAATGTGTAATAAGTTATTCTCACATAAAAGTGTCACATGACACGATTTCAAAAAACTAGGGCTCTGTCAGAGAGGCCAAAACTGGCTCCGGCGGTAAGGGGTTAATGGCCTCCAATGACCCTGCAGATGATTAACAGAATTTTACTATAAAAGTTAAAGAGGCTTTTCTATAATAGAAATAATGACGTTAGTCATTGACTTTTATATTCAAACATATCCAGGACAGTTTACAACCTCTAGTGATCAGAGTGACTGCAGTTATTGCCCTACTTGCTGTCATTGCTGCCATTATTTAGACATCTCTAAATCCTAATCTTAACCCCTTACCGCCGGAGCCAGTTTTGGCCTCCTTGACAGAGCCAGTTTTGTATCTGTCAGTGTCACTTTATGTGTAGAATAACTTTTGACACTTTAACCCTATCCATGTGATTCAGAGACTTGTTTTCTCGTGACACATTGTTGCTATTAGATAGTAAGAAATTTTGCGGTCCAAAAATATGATTGTTTATTTGTGAAAAATGTGAAAAATTTACCAATTTCAAACTTCAAAATTCTGCATGTAAGACAGATAGTTATTCCACTCAAAAAATAGCTTATACTAGCATCTACCATATGTCTGCTGTAGTTTGGCATAATTTTTTTAAATGTTTTTTTTTTTCAGACATTAGGGGGCTTATAAATTTGTAGTTAGTAATTTTCCAAATTTCAAGAGAAATTTGCCAATATACAATATTTTTTAGGGACCCAGTCCAGTTCTAACGTGATTTGGATATTGGGGGGGACCTGTATGTTAGATACCCCCATAAATGACCTCATCTAAGAAACGTACACCCCTTAAAGTATTTCAAAACCGAATTTAGGAATTATAACCCATTTTAGGTGTTTCTCAGGAAATTAAAGCAAAGTGAGTGAAATTTCAAAATTTCACTTTTTTTGCAGAATTTTTCAATTTTTATACATTTATTGACAAGATCGGTAATGTGATCAGGGAAAATGCCAAATTAATATGGATCCACTAGAGTTTGCACCGTTTTCAGGAGATATTCCTATATATGCCATAGTGCATTATTTGTTCTCAAACCACAAAGCCTCAGAATACGAGTGCACCTACTTGGATTCTGGGGCCTCATTTTCATTACAATTTTATTTTTGGGCCATTTCAGGTTTGCGGGACACTACTAAGGTTCCAAAACTTAATAAAATACCCCTAAAAAGACCCCATATTGGATAACCTACACCCCTTAAGGATATATCCATGGGTGCAGTGAGTATATCGACCCCACAGGGTTGCACAAATTTTTTTAGCGCTTCGGCTTGAAATAAAAAAATATCTAATATTTTTTCCAATAATCTGCAACTTTTCAAACTGCTAAAAATGTTTAAATTTTTACAAAGGAATCTGGAAAAACAAAGCACCAAAATTGTTGTTACGCAATTTCTTCCAAGTTCGGCATTACCTTACAGGTGGGGTGTAAACTGCCTGTTTGGGCGCATTGGCAGGGGGGTACAAGGGAGGGGAGCGCTATTTGGCTTTTGGCGCACAGAATTATTGGTGGGGCCATGTAGAATCTGCAAAGCCACCCAAGTACTAGAACACAGGTGTAGACTTCCAGAAGTTGCCCCATTTTGGTATTCCACACTCCCCTCAGGGATCTCAACCTAAGGGTGTATTTTGCATTTTTGGGCGCACAAGTGTTCCGTAGTTTTTTTTTAGCATGGGCCATGGAAAATGGAGGGGAGGTATCGGCAGTTCCGCAATTGTTTTGTTGGGCTTCATTTTTACAGTATTCGCCTTACGGGATAAAATGATGGGATAAACTTTACTATTGGGGGCGGTACACATACAATGAATAAATTTTATTATAGTTTTTTATGTTTTATTACTTTTACTCATAGAAGCGAGTTTTGAGTTTAATAAAAATGTTTCGTTTTTATGTTGTCTTATTCTGACAAGCCATAGCTGTCTTCAATTTTTTGCATATGGATCTGCTTGTGGGCTTGTTTTTTACGAGATGAGTTGATGTTTTTATTGGTACCATTATGCGGGGCCATTGTGTTGCTTGTGATCACTTTTAATTAAGGTTTTTTGGTGAGGCTTTTGTAAAAAATACAGCATCCTTGGTTAGTGTTTTTTATTTTATTTTTTACAAGCCGGGTCACTGTGCGGTTATAAAATGACATCGCTAGTTTTCCTCAGCAGGTTGTACGATTACAGCGATAACCACATTTTGTATATTTTTTTAATGTTTTACTGCTTCTTACACAATCAAAAACAACTTTTATTTGAAGGAAAACACGTTTTTGCATCACCGCAGGTCTGAGGCAAAAAACTTTTTTTATTTTTCTGTTTTTATGGAGCTGTTATAGGGGATTTTTTTTTTGCGGGATGAGTTGACGTTTTTTATTGGTAACATTTTTGCGGGGACAAGACTTTATGATCGCTTTTAAAATCCGTTTTTTGGAAGGCAGCCAGGTGAAAGAAAAATACTGCAATCCTAGCAGTGTTTCTTTATTTTTAATAGCGCTTCACCATGCACGTATGTGGACAAGGTTAGTTTTATTTGTGGTTGAGACGATTACGGTGTTGATACCCAATTTATGTAGTTTTTTTATTTGAAAGCACAATTTTTTTGAAAAAAAAAAGTATGTTTTTATTGTTGTGTTAAAACAATATTTATGCATCTGCTATCTTCTAATAGCCAGAAACTCTTTTTAATTTTCTCCGTATACAGAGATGTGTAAGAGGACTTTTTTTTTTGCCGGGATGAACTGACGTTTTAATTGGTACAACTTTGGCGTTTATTTGAGTTTTGATCGCTTTTTTATGTTGCTGCAGGATGTACAAAAATACGCAATTCTGGGAACTGTTTTTTGTTTTAGTTTTTTTTACGGGCGTTCAACCGTTAGGGGTTAATTAACATGACAGATTTATAGGGTGGGTCACTGTATATTCCTCTAGCAGTTCTAGGAGGATTTCATCATATCATACTTATTGCCAGAAATTAACTAAAGATGACCAAGAGAACCTGTCACCTTAAAATGCTATGTCTACTGGCAATATGTTATTAAGCAAGATTGAGATATAGTTTTGTGAAAAAAGGTTCAAATTACCTCCAAAAAGGGAAAAATGTCCTCAGAAAAAAAATATGAAAAAATTGCTTTTATTGTAACATTTAAAATATAGGACTAATGGACGAAGGAAATCTGTAGCAAGAAATATCAAAGTAACAAACCACGCAAAAAAAAAGGTACAAAAGAAAGAACAAAGGAGGAAACAATGTAAATAAAGAGAAGAGAGGAGAGATAATATAATCTGCCCCCTAGATGACCCTGGAAAACTATCTAATAACTCTCGACTCCCTATAGAAAAAATGGGGTAGTCGCCCTGAAAAGGGCGACTCCGTCCGGAACCTTGCCCTATGGGTACTAGCATCACCCTAAAAATCCCTCAACAACACAAGTCCCGACATGTTTCAAACCTCTCAAATGGTATAAGGAGCTACTCAGGGGACAAATACGAGTAAAATGCAGAAAGGGAGGCTGTTAATGAAAAAAGGACCGGAAAATAGCAAATTAGTCCACAAATCCTCAAAATATCACAGATATCTTGATAGGCAGAAAGACAGTGTAATAGCAGACCCATGTGTACATCTGGATAAATACTTTGAAGCAAAGCAGCATATAACAGAATTGTGCTTATTCTGATAATGTCAAGCATACTTGATGAGAGTGGAAATAGATCAACTCAAAACATTATCTAAACCAAATGCCAAAAAATGTGCTTGTACTGTTAATAATAGGCATAAAGAAGACAGAAATCACAATCATTCTATAAATCACATACCAGGATAATGTTTATATATCACAATTCTGAGTGTATATAATAGAAAGTAACAACTACTGGTTAGGGTACCCAGGCAGAGAGTGAGCTTCAAAGTGTATCAACATATAGATCTGGTATACATCACATTGGCCGATGTGTGGTGAAGCAATTGGTGCTGCAGAGACAGGAAACATGTACACAATGGTTGGACTATGTCGTAACAGTATTGGATCTATTTCTTATAAAAATGGTCCACTAGGAATGTTGTCGGGGAGTGTTTTTTTAAAGTGTTTTTTCTTGTTTCATTATATTTTTTTTACTATTATTTTTCCAGTATTCGTAAAAGAAGTTTCTGATAGATGTTTCTTACTAGCGCAATATAGAGACGTCTGTCAAACAACTCTTTGACTAGCACTGGAATAAAATGGTAAAAAAACACTGAAACAAACATAAAAAACTTTATTTAAATAAACATGCTTCAACAGCATCCCTCCTTGAACGTTGTATTACAGAAATCGATACAACGCTGGTCTGACGTAGTCAAATAAATCCATCATAGTCCAGTGGAGAAATCTGTAGAAAAAGCATGACAGTACTAAACTTCATCTTTTACATCCTCTGAAGATCATACATCTTGCCTGCGCCTGAACTTCTTAGTGCAGGGGATGTGGTTTGGACCACAGAATATGATCCTGAGGGGCACAAGCCATAGCTGCCTGTAGCACAATCTCCAGCTGGTTAGTATTCAGCTGGAGATCCATCAGTATCCATACACTTGGTCCTTCCTTCTTGTTAACCAAAAATGTATTGAAAAGTTGTACCTATCCTTTCAAGATACTAAAATAAAACCTACGTATGCCATACCAGGTAGGAAAAAGACTATGCACAATTACTACTATACTATTTTAAATAACTGTTCCAATTTTTGTGGTCATCTTGCAGGTAGAAAAAATCTCCTTAAAGACGTCAACACAATTTTCTCCTAGACACCAAAAACAATCTGCAAGTTCTTCAGAAGTGAAAAACCCCAACCGCAGAACCAAAAGTATTTACACACCTCTTGAGGAGCAGTACATGCAAATTAAGGAGAAACATAAGGATGTCATTCTGTGTGTTGAATGTGGATACAAATACAGGTTTTTTGGAGAGGATGCTGAGGTCAGTATAACGTATAGGTGATTTATCTGGAAGGACTGCTAAGGCTCTGTTTTCAACACTTCTAGGAGCTATATACTGCATAAGAGATAATAGAACCATAAACTGTACCTTAATATGCAAACTCAGCATGTAAACAACCCTAAAAAGAAACCCATCACAATAATTATGACTAATTAAAGCAAGAGACACATGCATTTTCTTCTCCGTAGCCATTTTCAGCATTGAGATATATACTTTACGACAGCAAAATTGATCATAGGACCCTGTGAACAGGCGATTCATTGACTTCTATGGGAGAGTGTTGTGGGCATGCTCTGTGATCTGTGCAGATATCAGTGGGCATGAAGAGGGAGAAGGCAATCTCTCCATATCTCTTATTGTGATTGGTTGATCTTTTTGTTGGTGTCTTCTCTCATTGTAATCCTGCCTTTGCTGATTATAAGTCTGTGTCTACACAGCACTTGATTTTGTTCTGTTGTTCATCGGTTTCAGTATTTTGAATCTGCCAAAAATCTGACCGTACCCAGCGCTGTGTAGACCTCAATAGAAAATCTGTCCTGCAGTCTACACAGCACAGATTTTTTTACTGAGGGTTTCCTCAAGCTAAAATTGTCCGGCGGAATATAGAACATAGCCCCAGCGTACTGGGCCGCTGGGAATCCAAAAGCCAGCCGCGTTTTTTTTGTGCAAAAAAAATGGTGGTGCGGAGCGGTCCAGCCATGTGAAAATGCTGTTGGATTTTGGATGCCGTTTTCACATCGCTGTGTAGACATAGCCTAAGGAGATGACTGCTGAGAAGTGATCTCAGAACAGGAAGTGCCAGACTGTAGGCGGCCAGAGTAAAAAATTTTGGGTTCCAGAAATGTTATTACAATCCAGATAGGGACAAGGAACTAAAAAAAAAAATCACCAAAACTGATTCAAAATGTATATTTAGCTAAAGACTGTTGTTTTCTGATGACAAATCCTCGTTAAGTAGACATTGCAGGTGGGGGGGGGTGTCATAGCGTAGGTTGCAGCATACTAGGACAACTCTAATTTGGACACATGAACGTCATAGAGAGGGGTCTAATTGGGGTATTTTATTAGCGAGGGCAGAGAGCTATTGAAAACAATAGCTCCCACTTTGGAGGACCTGACCCAGATATGTATATGAATGGCCACCATTGAATAACACATTTTTCCTGTAGGTTTTTCTTGCAAGGATTTTGGAAAAACATTGAGAAACTTTTTAAGTTTAAGTATTTTTAGTTCCAGAAGTGCTCCCTTTATGATTGAAGGGTATGGGTATGTTATGTTAATGGGTTGCTTCCATATAGAAGATTAAGACTATGGGCCACATGTATGAAAACTGTCTTGGTCTATAGGGGACATTTCCTTGTGCCCATATGCAACCTGTCAGAGTTCCCCTTTCATTTCCTATAGTGCTCTGAAAAAATGAAGTGGGGCTCTGATTGTTTGCTATGGGCAACAAGGAAAGTATTAGACCAAGACAGTTTTCATACATGTCCCCCTATGTCTCCACTGCACACAAAAACGTCCCGTTTTTTCAGCGTTTTTCGTTTTATAAAAACGCTGAAAAAAATGGCTGAAATGAGGTCCCATAGACTTCTATAGTAAAAATGTCCTGCTTTCTCCAACGAATGTGTTTTTCTGCTCGTTTCATTTGCTGGTTGTTTTTTGAAAACATGTTGCAAAAAATGGGCCAGAGAAGGGCAGAATATTTTCTATTGAGTCCATGTAAAGCCGGAGTTTATTGCTGAAATACAGCAAACAAATCTAATGCTGTGCAATTCTGCAAGAAACGCGCCGCAAAACTGACTTTTTTCAGCAGCTTTTGACAGGCAGTGGACAAAAAACTCAGTTTTATGAACGCTTTTCGGATTTGGTTTTCAGCTCGTTTTTTGTCCACTACCGTGTAGACATGGCCTAAGACTGCGTTTTACATGCCGTCTTTGAAGCCCAAACCAAGAATTGATGTAAAACAAGGATAACTCTCAGTCTTGTCTTAGTGTATCCTCTAATTACGAGTCACTTGTGACTTTGGCTTTAAAAACTGCATTAATAAGCTGAATATTTGAACGCAGCCTAAAGGTAATGCTGGAAAGTGGTTTAATTTGTTTGATGTCTAGAGCATGATAGACATGTGGGGGTTTAATGAGGGCTGGAGGTTATTAAGCATTCACTTAATGTTGGACACTTTGTAATGGAGCCATTTGGTTTGAAGGCCACACTCGGGGTCATTTGAAATGGCAAGTCATTTTCTATCCATTAGCTGATGGATTCTAATTATAAGACAGTATTGTAATTGTTTTCCAGCAGTGTTATCATATCCTACTTATGGGAGTTTCTGCTTTGTATCCTTGATAGATTGCAGCCCGGGAACTGAACATTTATTGCCACCTAGACCACAACTTCATGACAGCAAGTATCCCCACTCACAGGTTATTTGTCCATGTCAGGCGGCTTGTTGCTAAAGGCTATAAAGTAAGTTTACCTACGTGATTGTTTTTATATGTAAGAAAATCTTGTTTACATTAACAAAGGCATTATCACATTCAGGAAGGATTAAACCAATGATCTCCTTGGACATTGGTGACTAAGTAATTGATGGATGTTTATACCTCAGTCAGTAGTGGTAAGGGTTGGAGGTCACGGGGAGATGTCTCGGAGGTCGGTGGGCTATTTTGCCAGAGTCGGAGTCGTCATAAAATGGGACCGACTCCCCGACTCCCAAAAATTATATAATAAGTTGGTCCAGTTAGTTCAATTGCAGTGTAAAGAGCAAAGACGAATTGGGTCGCCAGGGCTTGCTGCTCCCATATCTTCAGTCTTATCACATGGGGAGTGTAATTGATGACATGAAGCAGGCAAAGCGCTGCCCCAGGAAAAAGATTCCGCTCCCATGGCAAACAGATTTCAGCTAAATTTTTCACCTGTTTTCAAAGAAGTAGAAGAGGTCAACCATCATCAAAACTGACTGTGGCTGAGCAATTCCTTTATACCCTGACATTGTTAGAGATGTTGCCCCCTGGGGCCTCTCCACTTTGCCCCCAACACAAGTTAGTGTAGAGAGGCCATTCTATAGCATGGAAAATAATGTGATCAGATGTGAGGTCATGTATGCAGGAATCTGTTGGAGGGCAATACTATTTCTCAAGAACAAATTCTGAGGACTCCACAAATGTTCCCGCAGTGTTTTGCATATTTTACGAATTTTTTAGTGACCTAAAGTCATATCCAATAAATTCTTTTACACTGACCATGCAAACATGGTAACAATGTTTTGAACTTGTGACTTCAGGCTCGTATCTTACTCATCACACTACAGCTTTGTACATGAAGCTACTGTAATTTTTTACACAGTCATCTGACCCCATCATATTTATACATAAAATTTGACTCTGCAAGTAGTATTTAGTATTGCTTAGTTACAATTTTGCTCTAAAAATTCAAAGTGTGTTAATTTTTATTATTTGTAGAATTTGGTAATCCACCTTTGGCTTTCATCACTGCCTGAATGTCTTCTGGGCTCTGAATCAGATTCAGCATATCTTGACAAAAATCTGATTTCCCAAGTTTCTTTCATACACATTCCCATGTTGGAGCAGGATGGACTTTGGATTACAAATACAATACTACCCACAAGTGTTCAAAAAATCAAAACATTGTTACCCTTTTGCTTGTAAGCGTTTGTTCTACCTAAATAGCTTGATTATTGTATCATAAGGTGATAAACAGCCTGATGGGACCATTATACTTCAGTAAAGTTATCACTTAAACATACGCTATGTATGAGGGAGTCGGGAGTCGAAGGTTTGGGAAATTGAGGAGTCGGAGTCGGGGCTTCGGCTTGCCGGCTCCACAGCCCTGGTAGTGGTCCTCGTCTCCCCTTATGCGTGGTATTCATTGTCTGGCAGTAGTGTGTCACTCCAGTTCTCCACCAGATGGTAGTAACACATTTCTGTCCACAGCTCACAAATGATATCTATTTTATTGCAGGTTGGAGTTGTGAAGCAAACAGAAACCGCAGCTCTGAAGGCGGCAGGGGAAAACAAAAATTCTTTATTTACTAGGCGGCTTACAGCCTTATACACAAAGTCAACGCTCATTGGAGAAGATATCCTTTTACTTAAAGTTCACTTGAAGAAGTTTGTTTGCTGCTGTTGACCTAAATACAGTACATTGTTATAAATGTATTAGAATGGGAAGCATAGAAACATAGGTACACAGTGTTCCCAATGGCCTCAGGATACAATATTTTCAGCATACAATGGTCTTTCCAGGGATAATATATCCTAAAACCACACACCTCAAACAATGTCACAGACACTGCTGATCTGTGACTCATGTGATTGAGGTACCCTGTACTGCTCTTTACAAGGTAAGCGGTACCTTTGGGCACCAGGTGAGGGCGACCGCAATTTCTTTTTTTCTGGTACACTGGGGCACATTTGTTACGGCAATTGCACCAGAATTTTGGTGCAAATTGATTGCAGCAAAATACCTGTATACATGCTTTACAAGATATATATATGTAATTGGGCACATTTATGAAGCCACTTGTGCCAGAAAAATCTCATACATGCTATGTGTTTTTAAAAGTTTTCTGGATATAAAGAAGAAAAGAAGGCGACCCGGCGCTGATAGATCCAGTGATTCAGTGATTAAAACAAACTGTGCAAGACTTAACGCGTTAAGTGTGTTTTAATGTGTTTTTAATCTTGTGAAGGTCACACTCCTTTACCTTTTTAAAAATAAAGACACCATTTTTAACAAATTTTTGCATTCTTGATCGCTGGATCTATGAGCGCCGGGTCGCCTTCTTTTATTCTTTATATCCTGAACTTCTATCCACCGTTGCCGGGCACAGCTCCTTGGATTTCGGGACCTGCGGCTCCCGAACAATTGAGCTCAGAAGTTAGAGCCATACAAGTGATTGAGAGTTGTGCCTATACATTATCAGCACAACTTAACAAGGTGAGCACACCTTTTATCTTTTTTCCACAGTATACCAGTGGCTATATACTTCACTATTGTGCACTCCCTCCTTTTTTCTTTTTCCTATTTCTATTAAAAAGTTTTCTGACATTCCTGCGCCTCATCCATCAAAGGGGAAGTGTCCTTGGCAAAAGGGGCGTGACTTCAAAGGGAAAAGGGTGTGGCTTGATATGCACCAAAAATGCACCAACATTTTGGAGCAGTTAGTAATATAAAAGTAAACCAACTTAATAGTGGTACAACGTTAGACTAGACAATTTTAACCTTTTTATCAAAACTATGATAAATGTGGCGCAGACTGTCTAGTCTAACTTAAAGCTGTCTAAAAGTTACACAGTATTGATAAATGTGCCCCAATGTGTGTGAGCTACATTGCCGACAGCTGTCAGCTGATAATAGCAGCTAGCATCCGCCGATTACAGCACGGGATGGAGCTGCAGCCATCCCACGCTGTTGAACCCCTTAGACCAATGTTCCCCAACTCCAGTCCTCAAGGCCCACAGACAGGTCATGTTTTCGGGATCTCCCACAAAATGCCCTGACAATAATTTAATCATCTGTGCAGTGCTACAGAAAGCCAGAAAACATGACCAGTTGGAGACCCCTGCCTTAGACGCCGTGGCAAATGTGGCTGCGCCAGCTAAGTGAATGAGAAACGGTGCCGCTTACTGTTCCTCACTTCAATCGGGAAATCAGCGGCAAGACCGCTGTGTCCCAATCGCTTAACATGGAATGTTTAAAAGTGTAAAAAAAAAAATAAAATATTCAAATGACCCCCCTTTTGCTATTTTACAAATAAAATAGTAAAAGAGTTACTCATATTTGGTATAATCTTGTCCGAAAAAGTCCGATCTATTAAAATATAATCATCCGTAAGCTGAACACCATAGAAGAAAAAAAAATTCCACATGTCAAAATTGGGTCTTTTTTCTTTGTTTTTTTTGGGTCATTAAACATCCCCTGAAATTTGGAATAAATTTAATAAAAAAAAGTCGCATGTATTCCAAACTGGTACCAATAGAAAGTACAATTCTGTGAAGCCTTTGAGTTAGGTAGCATTTTTTGCAGGCTGAAGTGTGTATTTTTTATTGGTACCAGTTTGGAATGCATGCGACTTTTTTTGATCAATTTAATTTCAATTTTGAGGGGATGTGAAATGACCAAAAAAGGCAACCCTGCAAACATAGCACAAAGGACGGACCCAGAGACGGATCTAAACAATTAGCAGTGAGTTTATCACTGCGGGCTATGAGGAAGACGCAGCGGCGTTCACATGAGATATCACCGCTGCATGTTTCCCTCCTGCCTGTCAGCTCCGTCTGTGAAAGAATTGCATGTCAATTCTTTCAAAGACGGACCCGAGCTGCGCTATGAAAACACGCGGCAATATCTCATGTGAACACTGCTGCGTGTTCCTCATAGCCCGCAGTGATAAACTCACTGCTAATTGTTTAGATCCGTCTCTGGGTCCGTCCTGTCGGTCCCAGAGACGGATATAAAAAGCGTAGTTAACACGGAGTGAAAACGCCGTGTGAACAAGGCCTTAGAATTAACACTTTATTTACAATTATGTAGTGTGTTCAATTACCTTGTGGTCCCTTTAAAAACAGGGAGGCACATGTTTAGGAGCTGAAACTCCTATACCCGGCATCCAATTTTAATGTGGAAGTCTGGACTTTACGTCTATGTCCGTTTTATAACTATAGCCTGAATATGTTTCAGTACACGGGTACAAAAAAAAATTTGTGTCAGTGTCTAAATATATATGGACCTAACTGTATGTCCCCTCTAATACTTATCTTCTTAAAGAACAAAGGATCAGTTATATAGAAATCAAGCATCAATTATCGCTTATGCTCTTGACTTATTCTTGGGGAACTATTGTAGGCATACCTACCAAGCTGTTCTGTTCAGCACATTCCAAAATGTATGGTCAGCATAAGAACTTATGCACACTGCCCCATCACACCTCTTTACTAGTACTGTATGTGTTGCAAAAGACAGGATCCAGTCAACCAAGCCTTTCCTAAAACAACAAAGGTAACTAATTTTATGATTAAAATATTTATTGCTTCTGCATTGATTAAGTCAAGGATGTGACATTTTCCTTAACCGATCATAAATGTGAGCCCATTGATAAATATAGAAGATTCCTTAGAAGTTGAGGCAATCATGACCGATTCCCCATCCACTTACCTGCTCTGCATTTCAGAGATGTCCGAGAAGTATAAAACTAAGAAAGCTGATGATGTTGTATTTGGCATGATGGTAAGAGTTCTCTCAGCTTTTTTATTACATTTCACATCAATTTAGAAATTCTCAATCACAGATTAAAAAGTAGTGATGTGCATTAAAAAGCAAATATTGTAAGCCAGTAACCTATATATATTTGTATGTTTGTGTGTGTATGTATTATATATATATATATATATATATATATATATATATATATATAATGTCTTATATGCTAGGTTCTTCAAAGTAGCCACCTTTTGCTTTGATTACTGCTTTGCACACTCTTGGCATTCGCTTGATGAGCTTCAATAGGTAGTCACCTGAAATGGTCTTCCAACAGTCTTGAAGGAGTTCTCAGAGATGCAAAGCACCCCCACACCATCACACCTCCTCCTCCATGCTTCACGGTGGTAACCAGGCATGTAGAGTCCATTCGTTCACCTTTTCTGCATCGCACAAAGACACTGTGGTTGAAACCAAAGATCTCAAATTTGGACTCATCAGACCAAAGCACAGATTTCCACTGGTCTTATATCCATTCCTTGTGTTCTTTAGCCCAAACAAGTCCCTTCTGCTTGTTGCCTGTCCTTAGCAGTGGTTTCCTAGCAGCTAGTTAACCATGAAGGCTGCTGCACACAGTCTCCTCTTAACAGTTGTTGTAGAGATGTGTCTGCTGCTAGAACTCTGTGTGGCATTGACCTGGTCTCTAATCTGAGCTGCTGTTAACCTGCGACTTCTGAGGCTGGTGACTCGGATGAACTTATCCTCCGCAGCAGAGGTGGCTCTTGGTCTTCCTTTCCTTTCCTCATGTGAGCCAGTTTCTTTGTAGCGCTTGATGGTTTTGGCCACTGCACTTTCAAAGTTTCCCCAATTTTGTGGACTGACTGACCTTCATTTCTTAAAGTAATGATGGCCACTCGTTTTTCTTTCCTTAGCTGCTTTTTTCTTGCCATAATAGAAATTCTAACAGTCCATTCAGTAAGACTATCAGCTGTGTATCCACACGACTTCTGACCAACACAACTGATGGTCCCAACCCCATTTATAAGGCAAGAAATCCCACTTATTAAACCTGACAGGGTACACCTGTGAAGTGAAAACCATTTCAGGTGACTACCTCTTGAAGCTCATCAAGAGAATGCCAAGAGTGTGCAAAGCAGTAATCAAAGCAAAATGTGGTTACTTTTACAATAGAATATAAGACATTTTCAGTTGTGTCACACTTTTTTGTTTTAGTATATAATTCCACGTGTTAATTCATAGTTTTGATGCCTTCAGTGTGAATCTACAATTTTTCTAGTCATGAAAATACAGAAAACTGTTGGAATGAGAAGGTGTCCAAACTTTTGGTCTGTACTGTATATACATATAAAATTATTATTATTAGTTTATTCCATTTATTTTAAACAAATATGATACAAAGAAAACGTACCAGCTCTCCAGACTGGATGCACAGACTTGCAAGGAAAGCAATGTTCACATGGAAGAAAGAGAAATTGTGTGTCCAGTGTCCTTAAATATCCATAAACTTTATTCATATCCGAAACACAGAAGACATACCGTAGATCCAACAAACACTTGCTAACGTGTTTCAGGCCTCATGGGCCCTTCCTCATAGCATACAAAAATACTTGTGAACCACATAATTAAAAAGAATGATTGGACCAATCACTTTCAAGAATAAAAACATGTGACAAAGACAAAGGTGAATAAAGTTATACAAGAAGCATAATTATCAAAATAGAGCAATTTTATACAAAATATAAATATACATATGCTAAATTTAATAATACAAAACCAAATCCGTTCTTTTGTTTAAACAAAAAGGTTGGTATGTTTTGAGGAGGAACATCCAGAAAGCTTTGCGTGTGCAAAGCTTCTGGACATGATCTCCTCCCCTTTTCGGTGGTGTTACCCATTCCAGGCCAGTAACTAACAAGGTGTCAGTATTGCGATCATGGTTCTGAATATAATGGGCTGAAACAGCCGATATCCGATGAAAATCGTTAGATTTTATATCCGACATTGTCTACGTACCCTAACTTTGAGCGGACATGAAGTGGACCCTACATACTAGTTTTTACACTGTTGGCATGAGATCAGATAAGTTATGAATGTAGAGTTACAATTTATATAGGTTTTGATGTTATATTTTTCACCAGTAGTATATAAAGAAAACTCGGAGGTAATTTTTAGATAAGCACAACAAATGCATTGAGTATGAGAACATCTAAAACAACCTGGAAAACTTAACCAGGTAGGTTTTGGTGTATTAGATGGCAATAAAGATGGTGACAAGATTTTACTTAGGGTCAGACCTTTTCGTGGAACGTATTTTAGCCCATTTTGCAGTATATAATAATCAGAATCATTATAGGGAACCGTTAAATGTTTCAATATAATTTGAGAAACCTGCCTATATTCCGACCGGTTATTTGTCCTGTGCCGTGTAAATGGCCCCTTTAAAGTCTGTAAAATCTAAAAATAAATCAAAACTATTAAGAAGTTTGAAATGCCTCCATTTTTTAATTTTATAAATTGGGGAAGAAAAGAGAAAATTTTGCCTACAACTTAGGTACATCCTACAATCTGAAAATTTTGGTAACTGTGTTTGTACTAGTTCCTTCAGAGAGGAAACCTCAGAATTGAATCATCACTGGAATTTTATTTGTACTGTATTCTGGAATCCAATTAGCTATTTCCCTGACCATTCTAAGGGCACTTTACCCTCTTTTGATACCTTCTTTTTGAGTGCCCTCTAAAAGGTGAAGGTGGTCCTACATCGACTTTAGGAGTTAATGGTGATTGCTTTTGTAAAGACAACATCTGGAGTATGCCTATGCTTCTGATTTTTAACTATTTTAACACAAGAAATTGTATTGAATTTCCAAGAATATTCATCTTTCCTCTTTCTACACTGATTACAAATATAAAGTAAGGAATGCTTAGAATATCACAGTTAAAGTGAATTTATATGTAAGGTCAAAGTCATTACATGTCCATCACTTGAAATTTCTGTTTATTGCCTTAGATGTTGGTGAAAAGTTATTCATCAGAACATGTTGTGATCACAGTAGACAAAGACCAGATGATGGCGCTAGGCTCCCTGAAATAACCCACTGCCTGTCTTTTTCAAGCCACCGATACAAGTGCACAAACATTGGGCTTTGATAGTAGCGCTTTACAAACGAATTGTTTGATTATGTAATGTTTATTAGTAGTCGATTCATTAGTATAGACATTGAGGGCAGCATGTGTGAACAGGGCTGTGCCAGATATCTGGCATCTTTTCAGCCCGATATCAGACGCAGCCCCGTTCACTACATTTTTTAATGTAACACACAGCATTATTGGGCGCATTGCGTAGCGCCCAATCTCGGGGGGCATGTGGGAGGAGGGGGCGCACTAGAACCGTAGCGAAGCTATAGATTTTTAGCCTTTCTAGGCGCCTTACAGCTGGTACAGATAGAGCACTTTCAAAGTGGTTTACCTGAACCAGAAATGTTGTACCAGTGCTTAAATGCACCTGATTTATGACCCGCTGTAGAGCGGGTTTATAAATCAGGCACATTCTAGCCTATTATTAGTCACATGAACACGCCAAATTTCATACATGTTGCCCTGAACGCCCACTGATCCCCACGTAACTTGTTTATTATCTCTACAGTACGTTCCGATATATAGTTAAACTCTATTGCTGGGCGCAATCAGTAAACCGAACCTTGAACCATTTTAAATTTTTTTTTTATTGCAGCCGAATTCACACACATACAGTGTAAAGATTTAAGTTTGATCTTTCTAGGCCATATGACACAATATGGGAGCAATTGAGTACGTTAAGCCACAAAACATCTCCACGGAGGCCTATTTCACATAGGCTCTCCTGCAAATTTTACCTCCGCCAACAGGGGGGTAATATGTTACAATGGGGGTATCTAACCTTAGAAACCATATCAACCCCTTAAGCTCCAGGCCTGAAAAGACCTTAATGACCAGCACATTTTTTTTAGTTTTTGCCTCCTTGCGTTTCAACAGTCGTAACTTTTATTTTTTCAATGATACAGTTGTATGAGGCTGTGTTTTATGCAGGAGAAGTTGTACTTATTTGGGGCATAGTTTGAGTTCACAAAACCCCTCTATCAAAAGACGTCACTGCAGATTAATGACCCGCAAGCCCCCCCCCCCCCCCTGTCAAAACGGTGCACGGTCGTTAAGTGATTAACTAAACTGTTATCTGTTGCAAATTCTACATGGTATAAGGAATGAAAAATGCTAGAATCAAATAAGTATTGTTATAGGACCCTAACATTTTTAGCTGGTCATATACCATTAAGGCATGTGAACCTCCGACACCACAGATATGAACCAGGCCTAAGTAGTATTTATTTTAAGTGGGAAGTTTAAGATCTTATGCAAGAAGGATTGTATCAGCTAATTAAAAAGCACAAGTATAAGTATCGGTGTGCTAGTATACTTGCGGCAAATTTAAGTACTTGCTTTAGCACAAGGCTATTATAGTGCCATGAGAATATAAACTAGGTTATATAGCTTATAGTGAAAGCATACACATCGCCCATCTGAGTCAGTAGTCTTATTGAAGCATGTAAAGGGGAATTCTCTACGGGCCAACACACTTACACCTTGGGAGTAATACATATGCATAGCATGGAAACTAGCTTCCACTTAATAGCTTTTAAGATATTGTTCAGAGCTAAGATTTGCCCGCTGATGACACAGGAGAGCAGGATGATGTTTAGATACTCTCCCAATTCCCATATGCTCTACAACACAAAATTAATTTAGCTGTAATGCTTCATCCTAATGTATAGTATGTCTGTATAAGCTGACAGATCATACGTTTAGTATATCCAATATTGATTGGAAAAAAAACAAAAAAAAAAAAAACAAGGTGTATATGCTCGACACATGTTTCGCTTAAGAAAATCAAAATTAGGAAAACTTGAGCTTAAATGGGTTTTCACATTTGGCTGTTTTCACAGACTCTGCTTTAGGCTCCCACGTCCTGTATAGGCTGTTGAAAGTTCTACAGGATTTACTCACATTTTACCTCTGACACTGTCCAAGCCTGGTTTTCGTAATCCACGACACACAATCTCGTATATTTGGAAAAGTGAAAAACTTTTTTAGTAGATACAGTGTTGCGATAGTATAGCAAAAAAAAAGGGGAAGGGAAAAAAGCTTAAATGCTCCTGTCCTCCTCCGCCATTCTTCTTGTCTGACGCTTGACAAAGGCTCAGAATGATCCGAAACACCGCTTAACCACTAGGCTTCTTCTACTCCACACTATATACTTTTACAAACTTGAAGTAAGGAACCTGATTCGCACTGAAACTCAATGTAAGTATCCAGTGACGTAACATAAACACCGCAGGAACTCTTTCCATTAGATAGACCTTTTTGTTCTACAACCTTCCTATAAAGGTTACACCACTAGACTTTGGGCCACCTTTCACGTCTGGAACAGGTATCCACAGTGACCTTAACTTTTGGTGAGTCATAGGTACCGTTTCTTCTACTCCTGCACAGTTTCCAGTTGAGGTTTCTCTTTGGATCCCTTCCAATACAGAATTTTGAGTTTCTGGACTCTTCCCACCTTTTCGTTTTTTCCCTTCCCTCTTTTTTGCTATATTATTTTAACACTGCGACTAATAACATTTTTAACTTTTTCAAATATGCAATATTCTGTGCCCTGGATTACGATAACTATGTACATAAGGTTACTCCTCTTGGTTTAACCTTTCTACAGATCACTCTCCTAGGTAGTGTGCGTACCAAATCTTTTCTTATACTGTCCAAGCCTGATGTCTAGAGGTAATATTCTTGTTGGGCTTTGGAAGCATTTTGGTTTTACAGCCAACTAAGCCTAGGATAGATGGAAGAGGTAGATTTCTACAGCACAGCTATGATTTGCTTTCGAAGTCCTTTTTGTTGTCATTTTGGTCCATTCTTATCTCAGTTTTCTTTGGTTCTTTGAAAAAGTGTGTTTCTTTAAGTGCTACCTCACACAACTTTACCAAGCATTGTGTAAAGTATATGTAGATTGCACAATATTCTTTTACATTGTGGAATAAACCTTTGTACACATAGGGCACGGCCACAAGGCAGTGGTAAAATTCTGGTCGGATTCTGTTTAAAGAATGCAGCCAGTATTTTATCATCTTTTGGATAGTTTTGGGGGACAGTTATTTCCGCGGTTTGCGGATTTGGCCATCCCCCTTGTTAGACTATTGAACAGTACAGTCTTCTGTTCGAAACTCGGGCGGAAGAATATGCATGTTCCAAGTTTTTTTGGACGGTTTTTGGATTTAAAATTCAACCGTCAAAAAATTCAAGCTGAGTAGACTACAGTTCAGATTTTCTATTGAAGTCTACGAATATGGTTGACGGGAAAACCAACCTGTGTGAACTTTCTCAAAGGGGTTTTCCCATGCGGCTGTTTTAGAGCCTGCTCCTCACATCCAGCTTCAGGCTCACGCTTCCTTGTCAGGCTGTGGGTGGTTCTACAGCAGTGATTGGCATATCAGCTCTGTCATTCCTAGCTGAGACTGAAAGAGGGACATAGGTGCTGGATGGGTTTTAATAGCACAGCACAAGGCTCTAAAGGGTTAAAGTTTTTCTGTAAAAAAGACAAATAAGCTCCTGTGCTGCGAGTGACATCACCATGCTGATCAGGGCTGCTAGAGCAGAGAGAGGTGGTTGGTAAATTAGGAAACCTTCTGTAAACAATCAAGAGATAAGAACTGATGGAACTCCAAAATAAATTAATATCAGAACAGCAATATATTTGGTAATTATCTTTATTTTCTTACATGTTTGAGGTAATGTGGTGGTGAGAATACCTGTTTAAGGATTTCAGCAGAGAAGTCATGAGGAGAAAGGCCACAAGGTTTCCCTTTTAGGTTTGTGTTTTAGGTCTTGATCCATGTACATAATAATGTCTTTGAAGTGTAATATTTTGACCAGGAGTGGTCTCGTTGGGACTCTTGGTGGGAGTGAGCCTATGGAGATCTGGTGGACCATAGCTACTGCAAATAGAGGAGTCCATGTTTCTTTTCCAATGAGGTTTGAAAATTAGGATAAGGTCATCAGATTTAGTCTGCAGAATTGCAATATTTTGAGCAGTTCTGCTTTATATAGAAATACATTTGTTTTCTAGATCACTGATTCTTCTCTTCAAAGCTGCCAATCTCTTATAAACGTGTTAACCCCTTAAGAACCCAGCCAGTTTTGGCCTTCCTGACAGCCCTATTTTTGAAATCTGGCATATGTCACTTTATGTGAGAATAACTTTTACCTATCCATGTGATTCAGAGATTGTTTTCTCGTGAAACATTGTGCTTTGAGTTAGTAAGAAAATTTTATCCATACAATCCTTTGTTTTTTTGTGAAAAATATCAAAATTTCATGAAAAATTTGAGAAATCTGTGATTTTGAAAGTTCAAAAATTTCTGCGTGCAAGACAGATAATTATTCACCACATAATAGTTTATAACTAGCATCTACCATATGTCCACTATAGGTTGGCACATCATTTTTTTTTAAGACATTAGAGGGCTTAGAAATTTTAGTAGTAATTTCTCACATTTTCAAGAAAATTTGCAATATACATTTTTTTAGGACCATTCCCAGTTCTGACGTGGCTTTGAGGGGCCTGCATGTTAGATACCCCCATAAATGATGCCTTCTAAGAAACTAGACCCCTTAAAGTATTTACAACAGTGTTTAGGAAGCTTGTTAACCCTTTAGGTATTTCACAGAAATTAAAGCAAAGTGGAGGTGAAATTTCAAAATTTCACTATTTTTGCAGATTTTCAAAATGTATCCATTATTCACTGGAATACGGTAAATGTGACTAGGTAAATGCAATGTAATATTTCCCCCAGGTCTGCCGTTTTAGAAATATCCCATATGTGGCCCTAGTGCATTATTTGGCTCAACCATAAGCCCCAGAATAGGAGGAGCACCTACTGGACTCCGGGGTCTCATTTTCAATACGATTTTATTTAGGCGCTATTTCAGGTTTGATGAGGCCCTAAGGTGCTTAAACTTAATAAACACTCCTAAAAAGACCCCATATTGGAAACTACACCTCTTAAGGTATATATACAGGTGTGTAGTAAGTATATCGACCCCACAGGTGATTCACAAATTTGTTTTTAGCATTAGGCTGTGAAAATTAAACTTTTTTTTTTTCCAATAATCTGCAATTTTAGCTGAAAATGTTTCATATTTACAAGGAATCCTGGAAAAAACCTCAAAACTTTGTTAAGCAATTTCTTCCAAGTTCGGCAATACCCTACATGTGGGTGTAAATTGCTGTTTGGGGGCATGGCAGGGCGTACAAGGGAGGGAGCGCTATTTGGCTTTTGGAACGCAGATTTTGGTGGGGCCATGTCGCATTTGCAAAGCCCCCAAAGTAGAAGAGCAGGTGAAACCTTCCAGAAGACGCCCCATTTTAGATTCAACACCCCTCATGGATCTCATCTAGGGGTGTATTGTGCATTTTGGGCACACAGGTGTTCCATAGTTTTTTTTTAGCATTGGGCCATGAAAATGGGGGAAAAAAACGCAGTTCCACCATTGTTCTTTGGGTTTCAATTTTACAGCGTTCGCCGTGCAGTGTAAGTGATGTGATAACTTTACTATGGGGGTCGGTACAATTGCAATGGTATAAATTTTATATAGTTTTTTATGTTTTATTACTTTTACACAATAGAAATAGGTCCATAAAAAATAGCGTTTTTATGTTGTCCTCTTCTGACAGTCATAACTTTTTATATTTTGCTGTTTGCAGAGCTGTGTAGGGCCTTGTTTTTTGCGGGGTGAATTGATGCTTTTATTGGTACCATTATGGGGTGCATGCAACACTTTGTTCACTTTTTATTAAGGTTTTTGTGAGGCGTTTTGAACAAAATACAGCAATCCTAGTAGTGTTTTTTATTTTTTATAGCGGTCACTCTGCGTTAGATATGACATGCTAGCTTTACTCAGCAGGTCGATACAATTACAGGAAAACACATTTTTGCATCGCCATAGTCTGAGAGCCATAACTTTTTTTATTTTTCTGTGTACGGAGATGTGGCTTTTTTTTGAGGGATGAGTTGACGTTTTCATTGGTATCATTTTTGGGGGATATGGCTTTTTGATTGGTTTTAAATCAGTTTTTTGGGAGGCAGAGTGAAGAAAATACTGCAATTCTAGTAGTGTGTTTTTTATTTTTATTTTTAACAGCGCTCACTGTGCAGTATCCGTAAAAACTTAGCTTTACTCTGTGGGTCGATACAAATACGGCGAAACCCAATTTATATAGTTTTTTTTATGTTGAAGCACTTTAAAAAAAAAAAAAAAAAGTGTTTTTAGTGTGTAAAAGAATATTTATGCATCGCTATCTTCTGAGAGCCATAACTTTTTTTTATTTTTCCGTATTCAGAGCTGTGTAAGAACTTTTTTTTTGCAGGATGAACTGATGTTTTAATTGGTACAATTTTGGCTTTTATATGAGTTTTTGATCACTTTTATTCCATTTTATGTGCTGCGGGATGAACAAAAATCTTAATTCTGTGATTTTTTTTGGGGGGGTTTTTTACGGCGTTCACTGTATGGGTTAATTAACATGACATTTATAGGGTAGGTCATCACGCATGCGGCGATACCAAATATGGGTACTTTTATTTATTTTTGTTCTTTTTTGGGGCAATTGGCGTTTGTAAAGGGGTAAAGGGCGGTGTACGTGTTTTTTATTTTATTTCTCGTGTTTGTGTTTTACTTGTTTTTGCACTTTTTTTACTTTGTTTTTACATTTTCACTTTTCTTTTAACTTTTCCCCATAGGGGATATGAATGAGAGATTTTTAGATCTCTCATTCAATAGGAATCAATGCACAGCTTGTTGCTGTGCACTGGTTCCTATGGTAACTGTCAGTCACGATGCCGGGCCATGCCCACAGGGCACAGCCGGGCATCGTGACGTCACAGACAACCCGGAAGGCATTCTCTGCCCTCCGTGCTGTCTGTCAGCACACAGCAGCCGCACAGAGAAGCAGGAGGAGCGATTCCCGAAGCCGCCGGGCGGGGAGATAATTGACATGTGAATTACTAGCTGCAAATACGCGCCACTAGCAATTCAAGTCTATGGGCCGGCGAAGTGCCGCCCCCCTGCTCAGTCCCCCCGCTCCCGCCCCGCCCCCAGGCACACGGCGTAATTGCGGGGCGGAATTACGTCCGGCAAATACACCGTGTGAACCTAGCCTTAGAGTTCGCGTGATCCTCAGGACGTATGCATACGTCCAGGGGCGTGAACCCCCAAACGACCTGGACGTATGCATACGTCTATCCTCGTGAAGGGGTTAAATATAGTGGCACATGAACCCTATATCTTCCTTCAGTGCCCCCATCTGTGGTCTGGATTTGTATTTACAGTGAAGAGGACATCATTATTAGTGGCCCAACGGAGGGTTAGAGTTTAAAGGTGCATTCTCTGGATATAGACTACTGACAAAAAGTTAGGGATATTTGGTTTTCCGAAGAAATTTATGGAAAACGTAAAAATTTTACGGTATAGTGATATTTTAGCATGAAAGTCGGCCATTTAACTTCTTGCATTCAATGTTGATTTTCTTATCTCAAACTATTTAATGAAACAAAAGGCAAAAATAGTGGAGGGTATATGCCATCAAAAATGTCTATGTCTGAATAAGGTGTCATGTGGCCTTGAGCATCAGTTACAGCTCGACAACGATGTCTCATGCTGTTCACAAGTTGAGTTATTGACTGCTGAGGCATGGCATCCCACTGTTCCTGAAGGGCGCCCCTCAGATCATTGAGGTTCAAGGGTACAGAGTTAAAGGGGTTGTCTCGCTACAAAGAATAGCTTTCAAATTGTAGGGAACACAAAATAAAGACATTTTCCAAATATATTGCTTTGTTCCTCTGTTTTCCCTAAGGAGATGCAAGTGAATTTATGACCTCCCTGGCTATTTCAGTTCCCTCAGTAACTGACCTGTAAACAATTCTCCCCCTGCTGTTTGTTCAATGAGATAACAGTGAGTGATGTCATCACACAGGTCCTGGCAGTGTCCTGTGCTGCTCAGCAGTAAAAAGCTTGATTTATGTAAAATAAACAGAACTGTAATTAGGGCTTTTGTTTTGGGGATCAGATAAGAAGTCCTGTTAGTAGTTTGAGAAGCTAATCTGATCTAATTAGCATCTGAAAGCACAGCAGGGCATGGAGCTGTACAAGCAAGGAGCTTATGCAAATGAGTCAGTCTGAACCAGGAAGTGACAGAGTATTTCATTCATGCATTCTCTGAAACTCTGAAGGGAGAAAACTCCTTTAAGAGCTTCTACACGGTGACTCCTGTAGTTGATCCTTCAGGTTTTCCAAGGGTGTTCAGGTCTGGAGAAAGTGCAGACCAAACCATTTGAGGTACCCCAGTCTCCCAACAGCCGTCAGCACCTGACAGCTTGATGGATCACTATTTTGACAGTTGTGTGAAAGTAACTGTTTCTAAGCTGGGAGAGTCCACTGTGCAGGGGGGAGCCTGTAAGTTGATATCATGTGCCCACTAGCAGCAGTGAAATATATATATGCCTGTGTTCTATGGAGGAAGAGGCTGAAGCAACAGGTAAACTCTGTCACACTATGTCCTGCAGTATATGTATTGTGAGAGACTCAGATTACCCTGTAAAAACAGCTATGCCCTCAGCACCCCTGGCACAGTTGGTATCTCCCGCAGAAGGATTCCTTCTAGATAAGGATCTCCTGAGTCACAAAGTGAAAGTAAAACCTGTTCCAATGTAAAACTGAGATGCATCCTCTAAAATTGCTAATGACATGTATTTGAGAAAAGTCTTAAAATTTCATCTACTATCAATTTTAGTGTGTTTGTGTGGAGGTGATAGGTACTTTTTAAGTTCAGTGGCCACTTCCGTCAGAGAGCATTCTTCTTGAAGCCTCGCAGTGGCGATGTGCTGTTGATCAATTGTCTTGGTCTCATGATGTCAAAATGTGAACTGCATGATGAAGAGGACTGGTTAAATACCAATTCAAATTGATACCCTAAATTTATTGGGTGATTTAGGAATCAAACACCTATTGGGAATTTAATCCTTGTTAGAGATCAGCAAGTTGTGCAAAAATTAATTGAAACACTGAACAGTTGGACATTTGCGTTTTACAGTTGAGAGATTTAAGACTCATTTGGTGTATTTAAAAAATAAAAAATGAAAATTACCATAAAATTTCAACCAACAGCCAAATATCCCTTTTGTGAGCATAATATATCTTAGGTCTGGTGCTCAGTGTTGCAGAGCAGATGCCATCTCCATTCCTTATGTCATCCTCCCCTTGAGTGCAGTCATCCTCCTCAAGCAGTGAGGCAGTTCCAGACCTTGTGTATGGTGCTTCTGTGTCTCTAGAAATAGGAAAAAGATGTTGTGGAATTTTTTTTTTTTTAAAGGTCAATGTTAAATCAGAGCTTCAAAACCCTGACATGCTGAGCGACCGCACGTGCACATAATAGTCAATGTAATATAAAAACCAACTTCTTGTCACATTAGAGCCATGTTCACCAAACTAATGTGACAAGGACCTGATTTATCTCTTTTTTTCAGGCTGTTCAGCCTTCTACAGGAGAAGTGATGTTTGACAGTTTTCATGACTCTAAATCACGCTCTGAGTTAGAGACGAGGATATTACGTTTGCAACCGGCTGAAATATTGCTTCCCTCTGAGATTTCTGAAGGAACTGAAAAGCTGATCAGCAGCCTAACGTCAGCTTGGTAAGTGTATAGCCTAATGCTTTATGTCTGGAACATTAATCAGAAAGTTAATAGTGGGACACCTCTGTCGCTAGCAGTGATGATCCCATGTGTGCACTTGGCGGTGCGGTGCCTTAATAAACTTTGCAGAGAATACATAGTTTTTATATACAGTCATATGCAGTTACTAAACAATGCATGTTAAATAACTTTACAATTTAGAGAGCTCGTAGGGCTTTTAATTATTTCTAAGTAAACAGCTAGTCTATAGAGGCAGGTACATAACCAACCCATCTGTAAGATAACACAATGTATTCTTCTAAGGGACTTAAAGGGGTTGTATCATTTCATTAAATGGTCTTCAGAATAAGGGGACAGTGAAAACAAACAACTTTGCAATTAGATGTCATTAGCAAAGCTGTCTTGTTATCACAGGATCCCTTATCTTCTGTTTACACTGATATCCAGGCCTGGTCGGATCCCTCCTCCTTGCATTTCACTAGCTGAGAGCTCATTTACATTTTGTTCAACCCCCGGTCGGCCGTATTCATGGAGCTTGCATTCCTGCCTCTCACTCAAAGTAAGGGACCGGCACATTTTCACTCTGCACAGCAAGAGGAAACAGAATTACACTGCAGGGCTTCTATAATCAGGAAACAGAAAAATTGTGTGTCGATCCCTGCCTCTCCTGCATAGAAGGGAGATCTGTGCCGTTCATAGAAAGCTGGATTCAACTATAACAAATCTCCAGCTGTGAGAGGAGAAGAGATCATTGCTCAGTCTAGATTGAATACAGCCTCTGGTATGTATACAGCTCTTACAAAATAAGACTGCATAGAGACACAGTGACATGTGGACTCAGAGATTGAGGGGGTGGGGGGGGGGGGGGGAGTCTCGGGAGCCAGCATGAACAGTGAAGGGGATGATGTCATCCAGCTGGGAGGGGAAGAAACGCCCCTGCATTTCTAAAGTTGAGAAGCTGAGAGCAGTATGAATCAGCCGAACTAAAGAAGCGGTACATCCCCTTTAAAGGGGTTGTCTCGCTACAAGGATTGTTTTATTTTAAAAGGGATCTTGCAAAAACAAGTCACTTTGTAATATGTCCATTAACAATATCCTAACTATTCTGAGATATCAACTCTTGTATGGGCTTTATCAGCTCCTCAGGTTGCTATAGCTACAGACCTGTTTGAAAAAACGTGTGCTGAGAGCCGCTCCCGGCAAGGTCCACGGTGTCTGAACACTTGAATCGGAGTAGGTAAAACTTCAAGCTTTATTAGACTTTAGGAAAACAACTGTACAGCCAAGGGTTGCAAAGTCCTATTTCAGACCTGCTTGATCTCTCCTGATAGGCTGCCAGCACTGGTTGCTATAGCTACCAGACCTGGCCTCTACTGCAGACTAGTAGAGGCCAGTAAACTGCCCCTGAATTAAGAATGAAACCAAGAAAAAAGGACTGAGGTAAGATGAATCAGTGTAGCGAGACAACCCCTTTAAGTTGAAGCTTTTCTATATAGCTAGGCTATGGATAGACTGCATTTTTAAAACCTTTGCCAACTTGAATTTTTCATATTGCTTTACCTTTTCATTTTTAACCCCTTAATGACCGCCTTTTGTCTTTTGACGGCAGGTAGATTGTGTTCTCTGTTGGCAGCGACGCCAAAAGACGTTTCAGAGGGGGGTTGTAGCTCCCAGGGCCACAACTCCGCTAGGAACGGAGCTGTAGTTATCAGCTTAGCTTCTAGTGCAGTTTCTATCAAAGGGGTTTCCCCTGCTCCATCGTGTCACCAGGATTCCTAGTGTCCGATGGAGCATGGGGAATATATATATATAGTCAGCCCTTGGGACCTAGAGTAGCCTCAGGGCTGTCTGTACAGTAAACCTGCTGTCAGGGGACACTGTGTGCAGCCTGTGTCATACACATAGTGTAATGTATTAGCATACAGGAGCAAACCTTCAGCACTCAGGTCACTTCAACAGGATAAGCTTGGGACAGCGGAGCTGATATGCTAATCTCTGCTATAGAACCACTCACAGCCTAACTAGGAGCCGCATGGTGAGACAACCCCTTTAAATGGTTTCTTATGTTTGCTAGTTATCTTGATTTTTGGGAAGTTGTTTTAGATTTAGGGGTATGCTTTCAATGTATAAACCTTATAACGTCTTAAAAAAGAAAATGGATAAAGATAATAATGACTACTTAAAGAAGACCTATAATAAATCTCTCTTTTGTACTAATGTTTGTGGTATCAATATCTATTTTTCACAACAGCCAAGTTTTTGAAATTTTCTATAGAATACAGATTTTTTGGGGGGGGTTTTACAGTGTATTATACTTTGCTACCAAAATAAAGTATAATTTGACATGAAAAAATAATCTCTGTATCTTTTGGATAAGTACCGTATATACTTGAGTATAAGCCGACCCGAGTATAAGCCGAGGCACCTACTTTTGCCACAAAAACCGGGAAAGCTTATTGACTCAGTATAAGCCTGGGTGAAAATGCAGCGGCTACTGGTGAAATTTTTTAAAAAAAAAATAGATACCAATAAAATTACATAGGCAGTTTAATGTCCCCATAGGCAGATATAGGCAGTTTAAAAGTCCCCCATAGGCAGATATAGGGGGTATAGGCAGTTTAATGTCCTCCTTGGCAGGTTTATAGGCAAAGTATAGGGAGTTTAAAAAAAAAAAAAAAATCCCCCCTAGGCTGGTATGGCCCGCTATTGTCCCCCTAGGCAGGTATAGGCAGGTAATTGCCCCCATTTGGCGGGGTATAGGGGGGAAAAAAAAAGGTTAGGCCCAAAGGGTTAGGCAGTACTAGGTTGGTTAGGGGCCCCCTAGATAGGATTATAGGCAGGTAATTGCCCCCTAGGAAAGGGTATAGGCAGGTATAAAGGAAATTTAATGTCCCCCTAGGCGGTTTTAGGCAGCTTTATGTCCCCCAGGCAGGCTTTAGGCGGTAAATTTTCCCCATAGGGAGGGCTATAGGAAAGGGATGGTTTCCCCTAGGGGGGGTATTGGCAGTACCTTTTGGGGGAGGTATAGGTCCCCCTAGATTTGGCTATAGGTTATAGGTCCCCCAGGAAAGGTATAGGCAGTTTCTAAACAGGCTTTTAAGGGAGGTATAGGGAGGGCTTTAAAGGGAGGTATAGGGGAGGCCCAAAAAGGGAGGTATAGGGAAGTACTAGGGGAGGTATAGGCAGTCTAGGGGCAGGTGTAGGTAGGATTTTTAAAAAAAAAAAAAAAACCCACTTACTGGTCCCCGCTGTCTGTCCCCACGCCGCCCACCCCTTTTTCTGTTCCCGGGCCCCCTGGCGCTCTTTTTGTTTCCGGCAAAAGGCGGTGATGTCAATTTAGGGGGGGGCCGCAGGGGGGGATGACGACACTGCCTATGCCCAAAAAACTAGGGGCGGCGCTCGGGTTTTTGTCCCCAGTTTGGGATCTCTTAAACCCGTGTGCGGGTCCCCCAGGGGGTCGGATGCAGGTGAAGAGATCCTGACAGGGGCACGGGCCACCGCAGCGCCCCGGGCGCTGTTTAGCTGACTCGCCCTTTAGTTATATCGCTCCCTTTAGGAGTCGGGATATTTTGAAAACGTCCTGTCGGGCACCCGGGGCCCCGCAGTGTTCCGAGTGCTGCGTGACTCGAGTTTGGGGAAAACCCAGGGGGGGATTTTTCAGCAATTTTTTTTTGCTGAAAAACCGGGGTTATTCTCGAGTAAATTTAAGGGGAAAAAGTATTCCAAAGGGAGCCCCCCAGTCGGTTTTTAAAATATTCAGGGCTGGGGTTCCCCGAAGGGGGTATGATAAGGGCTAAAGTTGAAATGTAGTTTTAATTACAACTCTATTGTTTATCCCCTGTTTGTCTGAACCGATTTTCATTGGGGGGTTTAGCTCTTTTTGAACCCTTTTTTATTTTTTTGGGGGCTTGTGGGAAGTTGGGTTTCCGGGGCTTCCCTTTTGAAGTGGGTGTTTTTAAAGAGTTCCCAAATGTGGGAATTTCCAAAATTTTTTAAAATTAAAAATGCTAAAATAAAAATATAGGTTGCTCTCTGCCGTCACTTTCATGTCTATGAGAATAACGGTGCATGGCAACAGTTTCTAAAAATTGACATTTCAGCTTTAAAATGTTTTTAGATAACTCTTTGAGAGTCAGTTATGAAACTGAGAAATAGAAATGTCTTTAAATACCAGATGTAGATAAATTGATTCTCTTCAGATGGTGTAATTTCCAGCCTTGTACTTAAACTATTCTGCAGAGAGTGTGCGTATTTGACCTGTTTAATCCCTTTGTTTTTACAAGTGATCATAAGGAGAGTAGAGGTATTAATCTAGACTTTAGTAAGAGTATTGTGTTTTTTGCCTTTTCAGATTAAAGATTATTTAACCTCTTGACGCCAAAGCCTATTTTTTTTTCACTTCGTTTTTCCCTCCTTGTCTTCCCAGAGCCATAACGTTTTTATTTTTTCATCTACATAGACATATGAGGGCTTTTATTTTGCGGAACAAGATGTAGTTTAGAATGGTGTCATTCACCGTACCATAGAATTTACTGTGAAACAAAAAAAATAAAAAAATCCTAAGTGGGGCAAAGTGTGAAAAAAACGTATTTGCGCCATTTTTGTGGGTGTTTTGCTTTTATGGAGTTCAATCTTCGCTAAAAATGATTTGTTATCTGTATTCTACAGATTGATATGAATCCGGTAATACCAAACATGTACGGTTTCCGTTATGTTTTGGTATGTGGTGGCGCCATTTTCTGCGACCAATAACTTTTTTGTACTAACACCTACTGACTTAAGTAAGGGAGCTTTTTTGTGTGCAGAAGTGTACTTTTTATTGCTACCAGTTTGGAATACATGCAACTTTTTTGATTCAATTTATTCCAATTTTTGGGGATGGGAAATTACCCCAAAAAATGCAATTTTGGCATTTGGAATTTTTTTTCTTCTACGGTGTTCAACGTATAGGATAGATTATTTTATATTTTAATAGATCGGACTTTTTCGGATGCGGCGATATCAAATATGTGTAACTTTTTTATTTTATTCTTTCTATTTGCAAAATGGCGAGGGGTGATTTGAACGTTTAATATTTTTTTATTTTTTACACTTTAAAACTTTTTTTTTTTTTTACTCTAACTTTGAGTCCCTCTAGGGTACTTCACCACTAGAGGGCATGATCATTTATACAGCCTAATGCGTTGTAATACCATGCATTAGGGTGTACAAAGATGGCGGTTTTACTGGTTCCTGTCAGGAAGTAGTAGAACAGAAAACATGGCAGCAATGGAAGCCTTCATAAGGCTTCCAGCTGCCATGTTAACCGATCGGAAGCCCCAATTTTACCTCGGGCGCCCGATCAAAGTGAGGAATGGGGTTAACCAGTGTGGGATGGCACCAACACCATCCTGCGCTGTAACCCGCCAAGTGTTAACACGCTCTTCAAAGCCTCTTACTAGCACTATGACATACTCATATGTCAGTAAGGGGTTAATGTTACTTCTCTATCTGATTGTTAAAAAGGTTAATATTCTAAATGACAATGAGTTTGGGAAATCTCAATAAAAATCCATGAGATTCGTAGTTGTAGATACAGAAATCAGCCAAGATATCAGAAAGAGAACTGTGGAATTTCACAAGTCTGGTTCATCCTTGGGTGCAATTTCCAGATACCTGAAGGTGCCTCGTTCATCTGTACTAACAATTATACACAAGTACAAACAAGATGGGAATGCCCAGCCATCATACCGCTCAGGAAGGAGATGGGTTCTGTGTCTCAGAGACGAACGTGCTTTGGTCCAACCTGTGCATATTAACCCAAGAACAAAAGCAAAAGACCTTGTGAAGATGCTGACAGAAGTTGGTAAGATTGTTTCATTATCCACAGTGAAATGAGAACTCTTTCAACATGGGCTGAGAGGCCACTCTGCCAGGAAGAAGCCATTACTCCAAAAGAAACACATGAAACCAAATTAATGTTTGCAAATGGACACAGGAACAAAGATCTAAATTTCTGGAGACATGTCCTGTGGTCTGACGAAACTAAAATTGAACTGTTTGGCCATAATGACCATCGTTATGTTTGGAGAAAAAAGGGAGAAGCTAGCAAGCCTAAGAACACCATCCCAACTGTGAAACATGGGGGTGGCAGCATCATGTTGTAGAGTTGTTTTGCTGCAGGAGAGACTGGTGCACATCACAAAATAGATGGCATCATGAGGAAAGAAGATTATGTGGCAATACTGAAGCAACATCTCAAGACATCAGCCAGGAAATTAAAGCTTGGGCGAAAATTGATCTTCCAAATGAACAATGACCCGAAGTATACTGCCAAACTGGTTACAGAGTCACTTAAGGATAACCAAGTCAATGTTTTGTAGTGGCCATCACAAAGCCCTCATCTCAATCTTATTGGAAATTTATGGGCAAAGCTGAAAAGGCAGGTGCGAGCAAGGCGACCTACAAACATAGCTCAGTTACATCAGTTTTGTCAGGAGGAATGGGCCAAAATTCCTACCAACTATTGTGGAAGGATATCCAAAACGTTGATCCTAGTCATACAGTTTAAGGGCAATGCTACCAAATACTAATGAAATGTATGTAAACTTTTGACTTTGCAGAAAGTAATAAAAATGCCTTAAAAAACGCTCTCTCTCATTATTCTGGCATTTGGCAAATATAAATAATTTTGGTAATCCTAATTGACCTAAATCAGGTAAGGATTATTCTGAATGCATGTCAGATAGTGAGAAAAACATGTATGTGTCTTCTTATATAGTGTGTGTAAACTTTTGGTTTCAACTGTATGCTCGTTTTGCTACCTGAGTGAAAGATGAGTTCAAATAAGATTGAGTGGAAATAAATCAACTCTTTTATAGTGGTCCCCATACCACGTATTTTTAAGTGCATAAGTGACACATAAGAACCCCAAAACGGTGGTAATAATAAAAACCTCAAATGGTCCTTCAAAAACAAGCCTTTATACAACTCTTTATACAAAAAATAAAAAAAAGTTATGGCTTTTACAACATAGTGACATACAAGCACAATTTTTTGAAAATGCATTTCTGTGGTGTAAAAGAAGTAAAACATAAAAAACTATATGAAATTGATATAGTTGTAATTGTACCGATCTGCAAATTAAAGTTATCATGTCATTTATACTGCACGGAGAACATTGTAAAAATGAAACCCAAAACCAAAGGCAAAATTGCTGTTTTTTGTTTTAATTTTTACAGCCTACTGCTAAAGAAAAACCCTGTGAAACACCTATGAGCCCAAAGTGCTCAATACACCCCTTGATGAATTCCATAGAGGGTGTTGATTCCAGAGTGGGGTGACTTTTGGAAGGTTCCACCTGTTCTGCTACTTTGGGGGCTTTGCAAATGCGACATGGCACCTATTGAAATCTGCCTTCCATAAGCCGAATAGCGCTCCCTCCCTTGTATGCCCTGCCATGCGCCCCAACAGCAGTTTACACCCACATATAGGGTATTGCTGAACTTGGAAGAAAATGTAACAAATGTTGGGTCCTTTTTCTTTAGGATTCCTTGTAAAAATTATGAAATTTCATTTCCAATTTGCTTTAATTTTTGCAAAAGACCTACAGGGTTCACACATTTTGTAAATGCTGTTTGAATAATTTGAGCGGCTGCAGTTTTTTATTTGATTGATTCATGAGAGTTAACATACAGACCATATAAAAACACATCAGAATTGGTCCCTTAAAAAAATATATATTATTTTGTTTGGTATAACTATCTGCCTTATGTGTAGAAATTCTTTAATTTTCAAAAAGGCAAATTTTTCTAAGTTTTCACATTTTGAAAAAAAAACTGTTTTAAAAAAAATTTATCACTAACGTAAAGAATAATGTGTCAAAAGAAAAAATTCTCAAAATCACAGGGAAAATTAAAGCATGAAAAAGTTATTCCTGAAAAAAGTGACAGAGGTCAGGTTTGAAAAATGGGGCTTGGTTCTTAGGTTTTTTTTTTGTGTTTTTTTAAATAATTTTTCTTGAATCCAACCTACCAGACATGAAACATATAGATCAACATCATCCAAATTACTAATCGTTACAAGACATATGAGCAGGTGCAAAGTATCACGGATTACTTACAATCTATGGCAGGGATCCATTTTTCATATTTTTTTTTAACATAACGTACCAAGTTGGTTAAACTTAACAGCCTCGCGTTATTTCTATCATATCATATAGTTACTTAGTTCAAAAATTTCATTACTGTTCAAAACAATCAACCTTACAACTCAAAACTAAAAGTTAAGAACCGGTGGCTGTCGTACAGGCACACTACCTCCCAATCTATGTGGGGCCCCGCTCCGCTCTGTGTGGTCTTGCAGACCCCCTGATGCGACCCCATGCTATCTAACTCCTTGGGATTTTGGATTAGGTAGCGTTCGAGTCATGTGGTCAGTAGTCCTACCGCTTATGTGCAGTCATTTCCCCACTCCATCAGTTCGATATCGTGGCCGTTTTGGGTGACCTGGGAAGACTCAGAGGGCCAGGATCATGGCAGGTAGGACCTGTGAAAGACTATCTCTAACCCATCCACGTGTAGTCGTACAGGAAAAAGGCCAGCGGTCCCTGAACTCCCAGCTGTCCAGCAGTGGCAGGACCATCCATTGGTGCGTCACCTGTTAACTGTTGCTGCAAGAACCATGTTGTGATGCCAAAGCATCGGTTCTGGGCTTGTTTTATTTGTGGTGACAAGGTGTTAATGATTGGGCCCCATATTTGAAAAAAAAATGTTGTTCTTTTTTCTTTTTGTTGTGCGGCCTCCACCCAGTCCATCCCCAGCAGGAAGCACTTTTCCAGAAATAAGGCCACAGTAGGACCCTCTGGCTGGAGCCATCTATGTAGGATGGCTTTTCTAGCCGCCGCTGCCAGGATGTAGAGCAAATGCAACTCCCTGCCGCTGATGTGGTCCGCCCTCTCTATATGTCCAAAGAGCGCCTATGAAGCTGAGGGCTCAAAGGATAGCAGCCCAAGTTGTTTGCTGTAAGTTGTAATATCTCGCCAGTAATTCTGGATTATTGGACACTCCCAAATGCAATCGTAGAGGTCTGCCTTGGGGGAGGTACATCTGAAGCAGTTGTCTGAGCTATAAATGCCCATCTTGAAACCTCTTATTGGGGTAATGTATGCATTGTGTGTTACTTTGAGTTGATTTCCAAGTATCTTGTTGAGGGTAGATACTTGAGGCCATAGCTATGGTGTTTAGAATGAGCGTCAGTTGTAAGAAGGAGTCCCGCTCTGCCCATCTTGTTAATTGTGTGCAGACCTGGGTGTAATCCCTAATGCCCTGTAGGTATTTGTATATGGTAGATAACAATACCCGTCTGGTCACAGGCCTCAGCAGTATGTCATCAAACGTGGGGTCCCAGTCCTTATCCGTCATTGACCCCAGGAGCTCCCTACAGTAACTAGTGGCTTGGAGATAGTGAAAAAAGGGAACAGTTATGTTTGGGAATATGTTTTGGAGCTCTGTATAGCAGTAAGGTGCGCGAGTTGCAGGATTTATCCACTGTTCCAACCTGCATAGTCCTTGTCTATGCAGCTGTTTGAAGAACCCATGGGGTTTACCACCCTGGAAATCTGGGTTTTGTAGTAGGGAACGATGTATGGAACACGTAGGCGACAGGCCCCCAAGTTGTCTTAATTTTGTTCCAGGCCCACCATATCGGCATGAGTAGAATATTGTCGCGAACATCATGGGGGATATTAGCAAATGGTAGGTGGAGAAAGTTCATAAGCGTGATTCCCGATAGGAACAAGGCATCCAGAGAGCTATAAGTGAATATCTCATTCCCCCTTGCCCAGTCTGAGAAATAGCGCGCTAAGGCCGCTAAGTTATAGAAACAGACGTTGGGCAACCCCAGACCACCATTTAATTTTGGCAACTGTAATATGTGAAAGGGATACGCACGCGACCACCTCCCCAGATGAAGCCGCAGTATAGCCTGGAGATAATCTTCTCGTCCTTTGGTCGTAGGTACAGCGGCAGCATCTGGAAGAGGTATAGCAGACGTGGTAACACTGTAATCTTAAGGAGATTCACTCTCCCCATGTAGGTTAGAGGAATGTGCTCCCACCCCTTTAACGTCATTTGCAAGCCCGAGATATATTTGTGCATGTTTGACTCGTGCAACCGATCCAGATTTCTAGTCAGCTGTATGCCTAGATATTTCAGGGAGGAGACATACCATTTAATCGGGTGTGTTGAAACCCAGAGTGGCTTCACTGGGCCCTTCAAAAGCATTCCCTCACTTTTTTCTACATTGATGTCATATCCTGACAACTTTCCTTTGTCTCGGAGTTCCGTCAGAACGTTATCCAGTGTCTGCCTAGTTTTAGAGACCATTAGAAGCAGGTCATCCGCGTATGCGGTTAATTTAAATTCCTTGCCCTTAAAGTTAATTTCTTGGAACTGTGGGGATTGGGAGATGTAATATAAAAGGGGATATAGAGATAAATAAAATAATATGGGTGAAAGGGGGCATCCCTGTTTTGTGCCTCTAAAAAGGTCGATAATCGGGGACAAGTGGCCGTTTATTAATAAGGATGTGGTGCAATTGGTGTGCAGCAAATCTAAAAACTGAATTAAGACAGATCCAAACCCACGTTTTGCCAGGGTGGCGGCGAGGAACGGCCATGCCACTTTGTCGAAAGCTTTTTCCGCGTCCAAGGAGCATGGAAACAGAATGTGTTGGATCTTGGGCCTCATGAATTGCTGCCACCACCACCCTGACATTCCTGTTGGAATGCTGATCTCTGACAAACCCCGACTGGTGCGGGTGGATGATTTGTGGGAGGAAATGTTGGATCCGGTTGGCCATTATTTTTGCTAGGAGTATATAATCATAATTTAAAAGGGATATTGGACGATAAGACGATAAGCTGCATGGGGTCTTTGTTTAATTTTAAAAGGAGAGTCGTCTTGGAATCCAGAAATTAGTCCACCTCTTTGTTGCCCAGGTATATGAGATTGTACAACTTAGTAAGGTAAGGGGTTAGTTCTTTTTAAGGGCCTTGTAGTACTCGGCCAAAAAGCCGTCTGGGCCGGGGCTTTTCCATTTTTGGACGAGGTTATTGCAGTGCGGACCTCCTCCTCCTCAATGGCCCGTTCCAGCCAATCCTGTTGGACATTCGTGATTCCAGGAAGACTAATACTGTCAAGAAATTCGGATACCTTTTTTCCTTGTATGGGGAAGCACTATAAAGTGACTCATAATAGTCGGTGAAAGTTTTTTTAATTGCTTCAGGGTCTGTGAGGTTGGCTCCTGTTACTGGGCATTTAATGGTCGCGACTGGGGGGGGCATGCCTTCCACGGCTTGGTTATATTTGCTAGGAGTCCGTCTTGCCTGCCTCCCCACCTAAAAAATTTATTTTGGGTAGCCCTTATGTGTGTACGAGACTGTCATTGTAGGAAGACTTCCAACAAACCCTGAGCTTCTCGTAGTTTAGAACCGTTTTCGGTAGAGGGGTGAGCTATGTGTGTCTCCTGTATCTGCTGCACAGCCTGTAGTAACTCCCGAAACTTTTGATGGTGGGCTTTGCGCTTCATCACAACATAGCTGAGGATGTTGCCTCTCATTACAGCTTTGCTTGTCAGCCAGAGCAAAGGGAGGTCTTCATTGTGCCGGTCATTGTCCCTAAGAAATTGCAGCCATTGCACCTTCAGGAATTCCCGGAAGTCCTCTGATTCATGAAGGTAACTGGGAAATCGCCACACTCTTGAACGATGAAGGAGGGGGAGGTTGCCCAACGTCATTGTCACCGGAGCATGATCCGATACAGTGATCGGGAGTATGCGGGAATCTAATATGTTAGGATACATGGAGGAGGAAGCCAGCATTAAATCTATCCTAGAGTACGTGTTTTGTACTGCCGAATAAAAAGTGTATGACCTGTCCGAGAGATTGGTTGCCCTCCAGTGATCGTAAACGTTCAGACTCTCTGTCGGGGCTTTTATCGAGGGTTGAAGGGAGACCGCTCGCGATGTGGGGTGTGACTTATCTAGGATAGGGTTTGGTGATGCATTAAAATCCCCTACCATCAACATATTCGAGTGTTCCCTTTGCAGGAGAAAGTCTTGCAGATCGGCCAAAAAGGGTCTGTTAGGGGCATTCGGGGCGTATAAGTTAACTATGGTGTAGGTTTTATTTGTGATTTTGACTTTCAGGAAAATAAACCTGCCCTCATCATCCGTGTGCTGTTCAACTATCTCCTGGACGAGTCCTGCGCGGAAGTATACTGCTACACCTCTGGTCTTTGATTTGTAATTGGCCATTATAGGGGGGTCAAGCCATGGGGCTCTATGAGGGACAAAACTACCCGACCTGTTACGTTCCATGAGATTATCCTTAGAGACGGGGGGGTGTGGGGGGGGGGGGGGGGGGAGATAATTAAATTTTCCTGTCCGTAATCACTCATCCTGCATCCCTGAATGGGGGAGTTAAATTAGATGTAATTAGTTGGGGGTGATGACCGAAAGCGTCCCAGCGAGCGCCTCGGGCATCTGATAGTTCAGAGGAAACATCATGGGCTGTTACCACGCAAGAGGAGGTGACCGTACAAGCCAGCAAAATTTTTAACCGTATTAGAAAAAAACACAACTGTATGAAAACATGTGAGTGAGACAACAGAGTCGACATTGTCAACTGGACATAAGTCGACCCCCGTGACCCAGGCGTGAGCTGAACATTTTCAACCATGAGAGTCTAAAAAAAAACACACCAAAGATACCATCGCCCAGCCTCAGCTGCGTTACTCGTAATTCTATATCTAGTCAGTCATTCCAGCCTCAGCCCCGCTCTTGCGGAAGAAAGTGGCGACCCGCTTCCTCGGGAGAGTCATAGAAGACCTCTTAACCGTTCTCTTGCACTTTTAACCTTGCGGGTTATAACAGTTGGAATCGTATTCTTTGATCGTGGAGGTGCTTACACAACTGGTGGAAAGCCCTTCTCTTCATAGAAACCTGTTGTGAAAAGTCCTGGAAGATGAGTATTCTTTCTCCCCGCACTTTGACCTCTCTCTTCTGTCTGTAAGATTTTAGGAATTTTTCTTTGACTGTCCAGTTATGAAATCTGGCTATGGTGGGCCGTGACCGTCCCCTTTGTTCGCCTCTTACTCCCATGGGGGGGGGACTCTCTCTATCAGAAGTGGGTCTTTAGGGAGGTCTATTTCCAGTGCCGCTGCCAGATCTGTGACCAAGTAAGTGGCCATAGCATCAGGAGTTATTGACTCTGGCACCCCTATGAAGCGCAAATTATACCGACGCTCCCTGTTCTCTTGGTCTTCCAGTTTGTCCTGGAATATCTCGATGGTGCGTAGGTGGGTCGTGGTGGCATCATCCACCCTGGCAATATTTTCTTCCATCTCTACCGTTCTGGACTCCAGGTCAGCTATCTTCTGGGAGTTAGTTGTAATTTGAGAGAGAGCGGCGTTGATTGAGTACTGTATGATGTTGAACCTTCTATCCAAGATCGGAAGCAGGAGACGAGAAACTTCTTGTGCCAGTGCTGCTGCCGGGGTGTTGTAGGAGTCTGAGCGGGCACTTTCCTCTGATGGCTGAGCCGGAGATGTTACGGGCTTGCCATCCGTGTGTGAGACGTTGCGGGACGACATTGCTTGTTGAAGTGGAGAACATTGTGTGGTTGCTGGGGAGTTTACGGCTGGCGTCTTCGGTGTTCTGGGAGTGTGTTTAGCACGCTTGTGTGCCACTGTGGAAGAGCGGGTGTTTCTACTCGGGGTCTGCCTGTTAACAAATTTGTGCATAATCTTAAAGTTCCCTTGTTGGCTCTTCCAGAGGCATGGAGGGTTTTCGTGGTCAAGTGGTTACTCTGAGGGCAGTGTTTAGTATTCCCTACCGTGGTATCGGGCCAGGGTGGACGATATTGGCTGGGCGATAGTGGAGGCAAGGAGGCCTCTGGAGGACTACATAGCAGGTGTAATCTGGGTCACCATTGGGTGACATATGAGGGCGTTGCCGACGTCTACATTTCTTGTCTATCTGAATCAATGCCTCCTACGGAAAGAACTGATTTGAGCTATTCTCCTAACGCCTAAGATAACACAATATCAGGAGCACTGAGGGCAGAAGAGTTTGTTATGAAACAATAACACAGCATAAACAATTATTAACTCTTCTTCAGGCAATTTGATCACTCCGGTATTCCCTGGTGAACGACACACTGTGATACTCTGCTGCCCTCCTGTGGGCCAGGCCGGGAAGAACAGATAATGTTGCGTGCCTGAGTGGAAGCCCAGGCCTTTCTCTATGCTGTATCCGTTGCAGGCGAATAACCAACGTCCATGTGCATAACAGGCTGAGAGTAAACAGGGCGAAGGAATAAACAGAAGTACATGGGATGCTAGGGGCCTGTTATTGTCTGTCCAAGCCCTGCTCCTCAATGCCTGTATGTTAAACCGGGGCCTGTGGTGTAGTATAGATGTAATGTCAATGGTGTCCACTGGCAATCCTATACTGTGCCGTTGGATATGTCACTAGATGAAGGGCTCCGATACCTAGACCCTCCCAGATATGTTTGGATTATTGCAGGTTCCAGGCAGGTCCGCAACCCAAGACACCGGAGCTAGGAAGATAGGTGTTATCTCAGCAGGAATGGCGATGTGGGGCTCTCCGCAGGTACAACTGGTCACAGAGCGCAATCCCTGAAGGTTAGCACAGGAATGGGTCTTTCAGGTTTGCACCCGACACTTTTGTGGAGTGGGGTAACTGTGGTCGTTGGGATGTCTGGTGCCGCTTGTGATCCCTACATGCCGGTGTCGTGCTCGACGGATGGCGGAACCCCCGCGGCTATTTCTGACGGTGGGTTTCGGCTGTGAAGCGCTGATCATTCAGGCTCTATGGGGCTTATGCATGCGCCGGTAGAGTCTCGTCAGTGTCAGTCTATTGTCCCGCATCTGGCAATCAGGTTTTCTTGGCAGGAGTATTTAATGTGGCGCGCCCCAGAGTACCATGAAGGGTTGGTGCTGCCCGCTGAGCTAGAGGGTCTGGTGATGCCAGTATCCCAGTAATGGTGGGGCAAGTGACACTTTCCAAGGGGACATCTCAGTCCAAGCCACTGTGGGCACAGCACGTAGGTCCGGTGCCCGGCCCGAGTATCGCGAGCCCGGAAGCCCCCTTTAGCTGCTTTTAATATCCCCGCGGCAGCGCCGCTACTCACTATTCAGATGACCGCAACGAGTCCTGCAATAGCAGTGTAGGGTGCGGGTAATCCTCCGGCTACGGGTCGCATGTCCTCTCCGGTGCCCGAATTGAAATTGGCGGGAGTCTCCCCTCAGGAGCAGGTATGCGTCCGAGGCAAGATGGCGGCATCCGCCCACCGCGCACCCGTCGTAGCTGGAAGGACTTCTTCAAAGCAACGTGCTGATTACCGATGGTGTCGACCGGTCCTTTCACGTTGGGCCGGGTGCCACAGGCTTTTTTTTACTCATCACTTGCTGCTAACGTAATATACTGACTGCTTTTTAAAGCGATGCAAATACCACCACACATGCTCAAAAAAGGGGACGAATTCCCTCAAAACGCTGCAAAAGCAATAAACATTCTGATGGATCAGCTACTATCTAAAAATGGACTTTTGAAATGTTTGAACTCCACTACAAGGTATTTATCCTTTGAACATATTACAGATTTCTATAGAATTTGTTGTCTATATAGATGTTTAGTTGATTGAACATTTGTATATCTTCATTTCAATATTACTTCAACTACAAAAAAAATATTTGCACTTTATCGGTTTTGTAGCCAAGTGGTTTTTATTGAAAAAAGGGCTCTAACTGGATAAGGAGTTAACCAATGGATACAGCTAGTTCTTAAACGTTCAAGTAAATGATTGTTGGTCGTATACAAATATACCGTATATACTCGAGTATAAGCCGAGTTTATCGGCACAAAAAATGTGCTGAAAAATCCCCCCTCGGCTTATACTCGAGTCACTGTCGGCGCTCGCGCGCTGCGATGGCCTGAGTGCCGACAGGGACGCTTCAGTTATATGCGACTCCTCAGGGAGCGCATATAGCTGAAGGCCGAGTACAGCTAACAGCGTCCAGGCACTGCGGTGGCCCAGGCGCTGTCAGCGATCTCTTCCCCTGTATGCGACTCCTCCGGAGCGTATGCAGGTGAAGGGATACCACTGCGGGGCAGAGAGCGAGCGCTCTCTGCTCCGCAGTGGACTCCGAGCGGCCGTAGACTCGCGGCTGTCTGGAGTTTCCGGCACAGGCCGTGTGAGTGTCATCACGCCACGTGCGCGGCCTGACGACATCACCCGCCTGTGCCGAGAAGACCGAGGAGCGTGCGGGAGGCGGAGCAGCGGGGAGCCAGGTAAGTGTTTTTTTTTTTGTTTTAAAACCTGCCTATACCTGCCTAGTGGACCTATACCTGCCTATAACCTGCGTAGGGGGACCTATACCTGCCTACAGCCTACCTATAGGACCTATACCTGCCCTATACCTGCCTACAGCCTACCTATAGGACCTATACCTGCCTATACCCTGCCTACAGCCTACCTATAGGACCTATACCTGCCTATACCCTGCCTACAGCCTACCTATAGGACCTATACCTGCCTATACCCTGCCTACAGCCTACCTATAGGACCTATACCTGCCTATACCCTGCCTACAGCCTCCGTATAGGACCTATACCTGCCTATACCCTGCCTACAGCCTACCTATAGGACCTATACCTGCCTATACCCTGCCTACAGCCTACCTATAGGGCCAATACCAGGCATACAGCCTACCTATAGGACCTATACCTGTCTATACCCTGCCTACAGCCTACCTATGGGACCTATACCTGCCTATACCCTGCCTACAGCCTACCTATACCTGCCTGTACCCTGCCTACAGCCTACCTATAGGACCTATACCTGTCTATACCCTGCCTATAGCCTACCTAGAGGACCTATACCTGTTTATACCCTGCCTATAGCCTACCTAGAGGACCTATACCTGTCTATACCCTGCCTATAGCCTACCTAGAGGACCTATACCTGCCTATACCCTGCCTATAGCCTGCGTAGGGGGCCCTATACCTGCCTATAGCCTGCCTAGAGGACCTATACCTGCCTATAGCCTACCTGGAGGACCTATACCCTGCCTATACCCTGCCTAGGGGGACCTATACCTGCCTATAGCCTGCCCAGGGGGCCTATACCTGCCTATAGCCTGCCTAGGGGGACCTATACCTGCCTATAGCCTGCCTAGGGGGACATATACCAGCCTATATCCTGCCTATGGGGGACATTAAACTGCCTATATCTGCCTATGGGGGACATTAAACTGCCTATGTAATTTTATTGGTATCTATTTTTATTTTTAAAATTCACCAGTAGCCGCTGCATTTTTCACCCTAGGCTTATACTCGAGTCAATAAGCTTTCCCGTTTTTTGTGGCAAAAGTAGGTGCCTCGGCTTATACTCGGGTCGGCTTGTACTCGAGTATATACGGTAATATGTATTCAGCCCCCCTGAGTCAATTGTAGGACTACCTTTAGCTTCAGTGACATTTGCAAGTCTGTTGAGGGATGTCTCTATCAGCTTTGCACATCTAGAGGTTGAATTTTTTGCCCATTTTTCTTTGTAAAATAGCTCTAGCTCAGTCAGATTGATTGGCAGACGTTTCTGAACAGCAATTTTCAAGTTTATACCACCGATTCTCAATGGAATTTATGTCTGGACTTTGACGAGGCCATTTTAACTAATTATGCGTTGATGTAAACCATTCTGTTGTAGCTTTGCCAGTATGTTTAGGGTCATTGTCCTGCTGGAAGGTGAACCTACGCTGCAGTCTCAAATCTTTTGCAACCGCTCCATCCATCTTCTCACCACCTCTGACCGCTGTCCCTACTGAAGCAAAACCTCTCCACAGCATGATGCTGTCACCACTATGCTTCACGGTGGAGATAGTGTATTTCGGGTAATGTGCAGTGTTGGCGGTCCTCATCACATAGCATTTGGAATTAGACCAAAAGGTCCAATTTTGGTGTCATCTGACCAAAGCACCATCTTCCACATGCTTGCTGGGTCCCCTACATGATTAATAGTTGTCCTGTGGACAGATTTTCCCACCTGAGCTGTGGATCTCTGCAGCTCCTCCAGAGTGACCTTGGGCCTCTTGGCTGCTTCTTTAATTAGTGCTCTTCTTGTCTGGACTGTCAGTTTAGGTGGATAGCCATATCTTGATAGGTAAGCAGTTGTGCCATGCGCCTTCATTTCCAGGTTAGGATGCATTGATTGATCGGTGCTAACATGAGAATACTCAGATTGGCTGTATTGATAAAACAAACACTTTCAATACACTTTCTACAGTTTTATCATGAGTCTGGTGTGTTCTAGTTTTATGATGCTGTTTAGTTCGTATGTTCTTTAACAAACACTCTGAGGCCTTCACTAAATGTTAGAATATGAGAATAATATTACATACTGATGTACTCTGTTTACCAGTAGGTGATATCAAGGCAATGGCTCAAACTGATTTATTTTGGGTACCAAGTCTACAGGGGACTGAATACATTTGCACACCATACTTTTTAGTTTTTAATTTGTGTAAATTTGGAAAAGCACCTATCATTTCCCTTACACTTCACAAATACTTTGTGTTGCTCTATCACATAAAATACATTTTAGTTTGTAGCTATATTGTTTACAAATTAGGAAAAGTCCATGGGGTATGAATACTTTTGCAACCCAGTATAATTTGTTTTTATTGTCTCACAGTTTCATGGCTAGTTTTCAGTGAGTAAAACACCCAGAGCTTAAGCCACAATTCTAAAGTCTTCAGAGCTGAAATCTTAGACTACTCTCTATTTTCTGTCTAAATTTATGTCTATTGTTTGGTGTGATACTTATTTACCTTCTGAGAAGAATCAGCTTCCTACCAAGCACTGTACAGTAACTTAATACAGGAAAAACCCAGCCTCACTATGTTAGAATCTCTATGCTGCTAGGACTATATCTGTCGACAGACTTGTTTATAGTTTCCAATAACACTTGGCTGAATTGTGAATGCAGCTCTGGTCAAAGAACGTAGACTAGTGGAATAATGAAAGTAATAAAATCTGGCCTTGTCCTTTTAGATGGTCACAGAACTAATATTTTTGCAATTTACAGTAATGGGTACAATATCCCATATAGAAACTCTAAGGTTGTCCTCAAATCTGGGCAAGATATTGTCAGCCATGCTATATGTTATTTAACCTCTCTTCAACCTCCAGCTAGTAGGATTGTGAGAGGTATTTCATAAAAGACTACCACACTCAGTATATTAGTATGTATATCAGAATATATGTGGGGTGCCCTCGGTGCAGCACAATAGGACAATTGTTTCTGCTTTTTATTTTTACTAAATACATTTTATAGAACTGTAATTCTGAATACATTTTCCAAGATTATTGTTACTATACCCACACCTTATAAAAACCCCTGATATGTAGGCTTGTGCCATGTAAAATTATAGCTTTCAGTTTGGCCTAAACAGCGGTAAGAGTACACTGGGTGATGTTGGTACCATCCATCATCTTGCTACAGAAGACACAAGTGGTTATATTACATGGCATAACACCATGATATACAGTCTTCTGTGATCGAAGTTGTTCTCTTTTCTCTTTCTCCTTCTCTATGTCTCATCCCTACCATTTACCTTCCCGTTGTTTTTGGGTCCTCACTGTTGAAGCACATTCCCATATTTTATACCTTCACAATCTCCTCAATCTGAAAAACATGTCACACACTGTGCCTCCTAAACTTAGTAGTGCCCCCATATGTAATCGTGTCACACTGTTCCCCTTAATAAAACAGTGTCACAGATGGTGCCCCTTGAAAATGACAGTGCCAGCTAAACCTAATGCCACACACTGAGCCCATGAATATAAGTGACATGCACTGACCCCTAAAAAAAAAGTCACCCGTATTGTCCCTGATAATAAGGATGCTGCCCATAGTATGCTTTTAAAATATCAGTGCTTCTCCTAGTTGCCCTTAAAAATATAAGAGCTCCACATATTACCTTTTTATGGCTCCACATATGTAACGTATCAGAACTGGCTTTAGGGATTGAATAACTGGGCAGTTGCCCAGGGTCACCATCTGCTAGACCCCACTGAATATGGTGAGTAGAAGACCCTATTTTACTTGTTGTCCGTTTTCTGTGAAACAAGCTACACGCACTATAGTCTTTCATTTGTGGGGCACATATCACAGATATGTAACCACTGCAGTGCAGTGTAAATGTTCATTTCATGGAGACTGACATGTTCTACCATTTAGCTGGCACCCTGTGGGTTTTTTGGGCATCTCCCAAGCCTTCACGGATCACAGAAGTTAAAAGTGAAATGTTTTGTCTACTCTGTAACCACTAATTAAAAAACTTCAACGGGTTTTTCACTTGAAAATAAATGGTGATTTAATTGTGGATAGGGTGGGCAACAAAAGGAAATGTTTTTCCTACTCGTTCCCCGCCGCTGCCGCTCTAGAGCTATCCAGGATCCGCTCCTCTACACTTCCAGGTTCTCGTCCCGATATGCAGGAGAGGCTTCATAGTGAGTGACTGGAAAGTGGACCCCTCTTGTCTGTGAAGATGAGCGGAGCGCCAAGGAAGTATAGAGGGGTCACCCTGGCCCCATTAAAATATATAATTGAATTTAATTTGACAGCCCCTTTAATCAATGTAGAAGATAGTTTATTTGCAATGTATATAATTTTTTACTCTCAGTCCCTATATAGACCTATGCATCTCCATAGTAACAGTATTGTACATAATGTAATCCCTCTCCAGCTATCGTTACTCCCTCATCCCCCAGGTATAATTCCTAGAACAACTGACAGTGACATTTGTTTTCAAGGGGGTGAATTGATGTGTGCAGGCACTGGTCAGCCTTTCTGTTGGAAGCAGTGGGATAGTGTGGAGGGGCGAAGCACCCTGTGCAGCTGGGCTATGCCTGACTTTACTGCAGATTTCATACCTGGCATAGCATGGTTTGTAGGTTCTCGAAGGTTAACCGCAGTGGAGCACCCTGTACAGTGATAGCACTCACCAGTACCTGCTCCCAGGTCATTTTCACCATCTGCTACTGCTGCAGGACAGACGTAACCTCTTCTGGGCAGGCGGCATCATAATGTCATCAGAACACCCATGTTGCACACTAAGCGCTGAATAACGGACAGCAAGCCATGTAGCCCTCCCTTCCAACTCTCAGCTTACGTAACTGTGTCTGCATCTTTAGGATAAAATTGAATCTAGGATAAAATCGGATTGGGATCCTGCCTCCTTGGAGTTCTGCAAACACGATGATGTATCAATAACTAGTTCAGGTGAAGCAGCTGAATCCCACCTCTGGGTGGCTGGTTCATACTACTTTTCATGTTCCTTAATTGTACACACAATTTATTGGTCCATTTGTTAAAATTTCAACACACTGCCCGCTGTATTAGATTGAAAGCTCTTATTGGTTCTTTTAGTCTTATATGTAATTAGTTGATTTTCTTTAAGCCCTTAAGGACCCGGTGTTTTTTTTTGGTGACACGTTTGTTTTCCCTCCTCGCCTTCTGAAAGCCATAACTTTTTTATTTTTCGACCTACATAGACACATGAGGGCTTTTATTTTGCGGGACAAGATGTACTTTCTAATGGTTTTATTCACTATACTATAGAATATACTGGGAAACCGCAAAAAAATTCCAAGTGGGACAAATAGTGAAAAAAAACATATTTTCGCCATGTTTCTGGGTGTTTTGCTTTTACGGCGTTCAATCTTCGGTAAATATAATGAGTTATCTGGATTCTACAGTTGTTACGCATCGCAATACCAACATGTATGGTTTCCGTTATGTTTTGGTACCATAAAAAAATTCCAAGCATATAAAATTTTTTAAATTTGCGCCACGGCACCATTTTGTGCGACCTATAACTTTTTTTGTATTAACATCTACGGACGTCAGTGAGGGTGCATTTTTTGCGGGCTCAAGTGTACTTTTTATTGCTAGCAGTTTGGAAAGCATGCAACTTTTTTGATAACTTTTATTCCATTTTTTGAGTGACGTAAAATGACCGAAAAACGCAATTTTGCGCGGCACCGATCGGCGTTCATTCAGACGCCGCGTCCATCTTTGCCGCGGTGTCTGATGGGTTAAACAACGCCAGCGGGCGGAGCCACCCGCCGGCGCTGTTACTGCCGGATGTTAGCGGCGATTAGCCGCTAAAACCCATCGGCTGTTCGGGGTGGTCGCAGAGCGATCCCCCTGCAACGCCCCTTAGCGGCCCTGGGACGTACTCATACGTCCAGGGTCGTTAAGGGGTTAAACAGGTTTTCACATCTGGCTTTTTCACAGACCTGCTTTTTACAGGCAGCTTCAGGCTCCACCTTCCAGGTTAGGCTGTGGGTAGTTCTATAGCAGTGACTGACATTACAGCTCTGCAATTCCTAGCTGCAATTCTAAAGAAGCAGAGGCAAAGTCTGGAGTCGGTTAAACTTTGGAGGCGTCTCTGATAAACAAGCAGGACTGCTCTAGCCCTGAAAGGAAATCGTATAAGAAACATTGTATACAATTTTATCTAGGAAGCATGAAAAGATATATATATATATTAAATTATATTATTTATTTTTGAGCGCCCTTGGTTCCAGAGCGCTGTACATTCAGGTTTCATACATAACATAGGTCAAACAAGTACAAAGGTGACAAATTACTAACTAACAATTGGTTACAAAAGGGAGAGAGGTCCCTGCCCGTGAGGCTTACAGTCTACAAGGAAGGTGGTAAGAGACAGAAGGTGAGGGGCAGACATGATTTCGGATAGTGTAGTGACAGTAGGGTTATTGTTGGTTATAGGCAATTCCTGAAGAGATGGGTTTTCAGGCTGCTTTGAGGCTGGAGGAGTGGGGGAGAGTCTGAGGTGTTGGGGCAGTGAGTTCCAGAGTATGGGGGAAGCACGGGAGAAGTCTTGGAGACGGTTTGTGAGGAGTTGACACGGGGAGAGCGGAGAAGAAGGTCCTGTGAGGAGCGGAGATTGCATGAGGGAGATATCTGGAGACTAAGGCAGATATGTATGGAGGGGAGAGGTTATGGAGAGCCTTGTAGGTCAAGGTTATTAACTTGAACTGGATTCGCTGGGCAATGGGAAGGCCAGTGAAGGGTTTGGCAAAGGGAGGAGTAGCGAGGAGAGAGGTGAATCAGACGGGCAGCAGAGTTAAGGATGGATTGGAAGGGGAGTGAGGGTGCTAGCTGGGAGGCCACAGAGAAGGATTTTTGCAGTAGTCTAGGCGTATATAATCTTTATTTACCATTTTTATATATATATATATATATATATGTATATTTATATATATATATTTATATATTTTGTGTGTGTATATATATATTTTATATATATAAATTTTATATAATATATATACACTCACCGGCCACTTTATTAGGTTTCACCATGCTAGGTAACGGGTTGGACCCCCTTTTGCCTTCAGAACTAACCTTCAAATTCTTCTGGTCGGCCATAGATTGCCACAATGGTTTTTTTGCACACCAATCGAATTGCTCCAATTGGTACACTAGCAGGCGGCCAATGAGTGCCATAGATGAAATTTTTTCCAATCCCTTGCAACCAAAATGGACATTCACACAATACTCAACCCCAGCCTTGAACCCGGGTTGATTACAATGGCCAGGATGGTGGATCCATGCTTTCATGTTGTTGACGCCAAATTCTGACCCTACCATTCGAATGTCGCAGCAGAAATCGAGACTCATCAGACCAGGCAACGTTTTTCCAATCTTCTACTGTCCAATTTCGATGAGCTTGGGCAAATTGGAGCCTCAGTTTCCTGTTCTTAGCTGAAAGGAGTGGCACCGGTGTGGTCTTCTGCTGCTGTAGGGCCCCTCTGCCTCAAAGTTCGCCGTACTGTGCGTTCAGAAAATGCTTCTTCTGCCTACTTGGTTGTAACGGGTGGCTATTTGAGTCACTGTTGCCTTTCTATCAGCTCGAACCAGTCTGCCCATTCTCCTTTGACCTCTGGCATCAACAAGGCATTTCCGCCCACAGGACTGCCGCTCACTGGATGTTTTTTCTTTTTCGGACATTCTCTGTAAACCCTAGAGATGGTTGTGCGTGGAAAATCCCAGGAGATCAGCAGTTTCTGAAATACTCAAACCAGCCCTTCTGGCACCAACAACCATGCCACGTTCAAAGGCACTCAAATCACCTTTCTTCCCCATACTGATGCTCGGTTTGAACTGCAGGAGATTGTCTTGACCATGTCACATGCCTAAATGCACTAAGTTGCCGCCATGTGATTGGCTGATTAGAAATTAAGTGTTAACAGCAGTTTGGACAGGTGTACCTAATAAAGTGGCGGTGATGTTATTATAGTGTGTGTGTATATATATATATATTATATATATATTTATAGTATATATATAAAATATATAAATAAAGCTTCATTAGTTGTCATGTTGTATAGTCACAGCTTCTATTGATTGTGAAGTGCTGATGTTTTAGTGCTGTAAACTAAAGGTTAATATATAGGTAGTTATCATTCTCATACCTGCATTGAATAGCACCATTTATACATCATAAGGCTTGCGCACCATTGCACAGTATATACATTAGGGAAAGTAAGTACAGTATTTAATACACTGGCGATTTTGCACGTTTTCCCACCTACAAAGAATGGAGAGGTCTGTTTTTATCGTAGGTACACTTCAACTGTGAGAGATGGAATCTAACAAAAAAAATCCAGAAAATCACCGTGTATGATTTTCAAAACATTAATTTGTATTTTCTTGCATTGAATAATTATTTGATCACCTACCAACCAGCAAGAATTCTGGCTCTCACAGACCTGTTAGTTTTTCTTTGAGAAGCTCTTCTACTCTGCTCTCATAACCTGTATTAATTGCATCTGTTTAAACTCATCATTTGACACCTGTCTGCACACTCAATCAATCACACTGTAACCTCTCCACCCTGGCCAATACCAAAGAGCTGTCTTAAGGACACCAAAGACAAATTGTAGACCTGCATAAGGCTGGGATGGGCTACAGGACAATAGGCAAGCAGCTTGGTGAGAAGACAACTGTTGGCGTAATTGTTAGAAAATGGAAGAAACACAATATGACTCAATCTTCCTCAGTCTGGGGCTCCATACATGATCTCGCCTCATGGTGTATGGATGATTCTGAGAAAAGAATCAGCCCAGAACTTCACGAGAGAACTTGGTTGATGACCTGAATAGAGCTGGGACCACAGTATCAAAGATTACCATTAGTAAAACACTACACAGTCATGGAGTTAATCCTGCAGGGGGCACACAGGTTCCCCTGGCTCATGCACCTAGCTCAATTGTCCCAGGCTCCTATTTGACAGCTTCACCATGACCCCTACTGGCAGGATCTACAGAGAAGCGATTTGGAGGAAGTCATGGGGTCAGATGAGACTCACAATAGACTGTTTGGTATTACTGCCACTCATCGTGTGTTGGAGGGAAGAACCGGGTGAGTGCAACCCCAAGAACCCCTCCCAACGTGAGGCATGGCGGGTGGAAACATCATACTTTAGAGTATTTTCTGCCATTGGGACCTGGACGGACTGTACCATAATTGAATGGAAGATGGATAGGGGTATGTATCACATGAGATTTGGCCAACAACTCTTTACTCACTCAGATAAGAACATAGAAGATGGGGTCGTGCCTGGACTTCTTCCAGCAGTGACAATGACCTGAAACCACAGCCAGGGGCAACTAAAGGCTTGGCCCTAGAGTAGAAGCATTTCAGTCCCAGAGGTGGCCTAGCCAAGTCTCAGTCCTTTGAAACCATTGAAAATCTTTGGAGGGAGCCTGAAACGCAATGTAGTCCTAGGTGGCGAGCTCTAAACCTGATGGATGCTGTATGGAGGAGTTGCGCATAAATCCCTGCTGCATGTGTGTGCAAACTTGGTCAAGAACCTACAAGGTATAACAGTCTGACCTCATGTGAATTTGCCAATCAAATGTTTCTGTACCAAGATGTTAAGTTCTGTTCTTCTATTGCTATTCAAATCTTATTTATGCAATAAAATGACGAAGAATTGTTAAAATTATTACATGTGATTTTCTGATTTTTTTAGAGTCTGTCCTCTCACAGTTTGGATGGCTCCTGGACATAAAATTGCAGGACATCTCAATTTTTGTAGGTGGGAAAACTTTGAAAATCGCCAATGTATTAGGTACTCATTTTCCCCAACTGAAGGAGGTAGCATCTAAGTGTGTCTAGGTTATAGAATATTATGGAGCATGCGCCAGGCATTTCTGTCTCACTCGCCCTTGTCTTGTGTACTGGATTAAATGTTCTTAACTTGCTGCTCTCTGACTGGTGATTATGCTGCAGTTCCTCCACTATGAGGAGATATTGATCCATGGGTTCAAAGTATTTTCTAAGTAACACTGTTTATGTCTCTTCAGGTCTGAGACTAAGTAACAGATAAAAGAAATGTTATACATAATGTACCCTACTGCTCCAAGCCCTAACATCAGCTCTAGGTCTTGTTAACCAAATTTCAGACCTTAGTGATGTCCACGCTGAATGTTCTCGGTGTTAATGAAAAATTAGAGCTCAAGAGAATTGCCTGTTAAAAAAAACAATTCAGCTAAAGACGACATGCTGACCCTGTGGTGTGTTTACTCTGCAAGCAACCATTAAATTCTGACCTGCCATCCTCACTGAAGACGTGCCAATTTATCTAAAGCATTTTATACAGATTTAATAGGGTGATTATGTGGAAAGCAGATGGAGCTAATGCAGTTATCTTTCCTTTGCTTACTAAACTACATTGCCAAAATGTAACTTCTTAGCATTGGAATAATAGACACAGGGTACACACGTGTACCAGGAAAAATAAATGAAGCCACACTCACCTGATGTCTGAGCTGGCACAGGTAAAGAGCTGAGCAAAACATAGTTTGTAAGGCCGAAAAAGACAGATGTCCATCCAATTCAGCCTATTTTGCTAAACGTGGTGTTGATCCAGAGGAAGCCACACAAAAACCCATGAGGTAGAAGCCATTGTCTTCATTTAGGGGAAAACATTCCTTCGTAGCTCGCATTCGCATCAGAGAATAAAATCCCTGTTCAACGACCCTTCTCCTGAATTCCTAGTCACTACAACTTGTTATACTAGTTTATGCTGCTAGAAATGCTGTTGTCCAGACCCTTTTTGTCCACAAATATCTACTAATTTTGCCCTATAGGGCAAATCTTTAAACTCTATCAGTTCTTTATCTGTAAACACTAAAAGTTAAGTTTTATTATGTATCAATTCTTAATCCTCTATTACAATATTTAAAACCTGATTCTAACCTCACCATTTACCTTTCTACTTCTGAAGAAGGATATAGCTCCTTTCTGTTAATCATAGTCTGGGTGCACCTCTGGATTACAGGAATGCCGTGTATGTATACAGCCAATTTACTAGCTCAGTAAGGGATCCCAAGCCTCTACTGGGCGTCTGTTCTCCTAATCTCATGGCCAAACAAATAAGGCCCAACTTGTGACCACCATCTGCCAGCATGTTATTTTATCTTGTGATTTCCGTGATATGATAGTTTTGAGAAGAAACTTGATATATGTGATTAAATTACGGTCAGTGGATATGAGCACGAGTGTTGAATATACCGCTACATATGCACCGAAGACAGAGTTCACGTATATTTTTTCTCCCTCCCATCATTCCCTCTGCCCCCTCCCCTCCCCACCTGCCTCTAGTTCGAGTGCCTTGTGTCCGCCTCATTTTCCTGTGTTTTGTAATGAAGATAGGTATGATCACTGGTGATGTGACACGGTTTCCATTTAAGAAATGGAATGTATGCAATTATTGTGTTCTGTTCATGAGGGAGTTTGTTGGCAGCTGAATCATATGATATATGCACTCGCGTTTGTTGTGGCGTGAGCAGCCCGTGGATGGGAGTAGATTACTATCTTATTCATGTACTTATCATCTATGTATAGGATTATCTGTTTCTGCTCGTGCGTTGATTTTGATGCTAACTTTAAATACATGATTATGGAGTATAGATGTCATGCGATGCAAATAGTAGTATGAATTTGTCATCTAACCATTTTTTGCATGCTCCCCATCGTGACGTAATGAATTAGAGGTGGCTAGCCTTTCAGTGACTGTAAGAAAGGGGAAATTTTTTTCTTTAATGGGAAGGTTGGGAGGTGAATACTGCGGGAGGGCAGGTGAGGCGCTGGACTAACCTTAGAGCCTGCAGCTTTTTAAAAGAATATGTATATTCCATGTAGGAGAATTGGGTTTATGGGAGGTTGACTAAGGCAATAGTGTACAAGTACAATGGAGATTATGTATTTAATAAGGCTTGGCAGAAAACTTGTTTAAAATTTAATATAGTATATTAGATTATAAAGGAGAGGTGCTTTGGGGCAGATAATATGACAATAGTGTAACAGTATTGCATGGGAATATATAGTTCCTCGCATTATTGATATTATGCTATTATACATGGAGGAGTAGGTTAGTGTCTGGGATTTGAGTTGATTAAAGCTGGTAGTGTGCTGCTGAATGTAACTATCTATCTGCTTTAGTGCCGTTTTAGTTGTAGCCACACAGTTGCTATATATGAGAGAGGATGGACACAAGTTCCATTCACTAGTCAGGCAGATATGTGTCCATTGATACAGTACGCGGGGTGGCGGCAGTCACATGGTAAGACGTGGCGCATGCACGGGTTATGGAGGATGGCTGATTTTGTCAGAGGTTTGGATGTCTCACCGGAGCATGGGGGATAGCAGTAGCAGCATCTTATTTAATGATTGTCGTGCGTGCGGATGGAGAAGGGGAGTGGGTTTTTGTCGATTCTCATGATGGCTAAATGGTGAGCACCTGAATAGGGTTGTGTATCAAAAAGAAAATAAAAGGATGTGAGTTTAAAGACCACATGGAAACCGGAACTCAAAACCCCCTGATAAAGGGCCCGGTTAGCTGGTGAAACATGTGGGGGAGGAGGCTTTAACGTTTTAAAAAATTTGTGATTTCTCCCCTTTTCTGTCCAAAATTTTCCCACCAACTGCAGAGGGTGTCAAAAAGGGGGGCCCTTATTTTTTTGTGTCCATGAGTTTTGGGGGCGACTCCCCAAAGGGTAGGAGGCTTGGGACCCCCTTACTGGAGCTAGAAAAATTGCTGAATATAAAACCCTTTCCTTTTAAAATAGGTGGTGCTCCACCAATTTTGAAAACCCAAAAAGGAGCTTTTCCCTTCTTTCAGAATAAAAGGGGGTTAAAATTTGGTGGGGGTTAAAATCGGGTTTTTTAAATAGTGTGAATAGAGGTTAAGAATTATAAAAATAAAAAACTTACGTTTTAGTTTTTTACAATAGAAAAACTGATAGGGGTTTAAGTTTGCCTATGGCAAAATAGTAAAATAGTGTTTCAAAAGTCACTCTCTGTTCTTTTGCGAAAACCCCCATTTTTTTTGGAGAATATTTTTGGGCCCAAAACCCTTTTTTTTTTTTTTTTTAAAAATCTGAAAAATTAAGCAATCCAAAACATACAAAAAGGCATAAAAACAAACAAGATAAAATAAACAGAATTGCATGTTTAAACAGAAAAACAGCTAATTGGCAGATCGGGAAACGAGTACATTTGGGAAATCCCAAAAAAAAAAATTTCTTTTTCTCCCCCCCCCCCCACCCCCCCCCCCCCCAAACAAAAAACCAATTTTCAAATAATAGGTAAGGCGAAGTGTAAAAATTTGTGAATTAAAAAAAATACAGTTTTAGGTGAGAACCCAAACCCTAGAAGATTCAAAAATTTCCCCCAAAATTTAATACTATACATTCCCCAATTTTTAAAGTACATAAAAAAAAAGAAAGGGTTTGGAAACGAACTCCAACCCAGCCTTCGATTTGCGAACCCCCATACCTTTTCCCAAACAGCGGTTTCCATCCCCATTGCCCAATTCCCTGACCACGGGGAAAGTTTCCCGGGGCTGCAATAAAGCCTACGATATTTAGGCCAGGTTTTATACTATATTATACGGGTTCAGGCTACAGCCCAAATTAACTTTCCCCCTTTTTCCCTCTTAACAAGTACCTTTAAGGGAAAGGGACCTATCCAAACACAAAAAGGGTTTTACATATATCAAAAACCCCCGGGAAAAGAAAAACGTACATCAAACAAATATACAAAACCCAAATAAGCGCTCCGTTCTCCAAGCCCCCCCCCCACCTCTGTTTGGAAATTAAATGGTCCCCCCAACGGGGTTCCCATTTTCAAACCGGGCCAACATCTTAATTCCATGTGTAGAACTAAATTCGGGGCACCCAAAAAGAAAGGCCAAAAGGGGAACTAGTTTTTCCCCCACATCTTTTTTTTTGTCAGGTCAAAACCCCTTTTTAAAAATTGGGTTTGGTTTTTCCCCTTTAATACCTGTTCCTAAAACCCAAATGTGTAAAATTAAAGCTTTCCCCCTAAGGGGCCCCCTGTTTTCTCTGCGGGAAGAAAGGGGAAAATAAAGCTCCCCCAAAGACTTGGAAGAATCTTTAAACGGTGTCCCCCTTTTTTTAACCAGGGGCCCCTCTACCCAGTCCATTTTCAATATTTTAGGACAATTTTTTAAAAACACCCCTGAAAGGGGGCAGGGGGTCGTGTATCCATGTGTTCAAAAGGGTTTTTTAAAACCCCGGCCGCTGAAATCATATACAGTAATTTTCAACCCCCCTTCAAAAGGGAGTCAGCTGGGTGTCTAAAATGCCCAAATATGGCCCGGGGGGGGAAATTCTGGGTACATAAGTCGTAAAATTTGCGTTCTTGTAAATAGAAAATCACCCGGCCCAAAAAACCTGAAACACGGACAGCTCCCATAAACAGTGGAACTTTTCCGCCTCCGGGTCCCCAAAACCCGAAACAGCTACTACTCTCGAAGATACCCATGCAAAACCCCCCCTGACGGGGTAAAATAACCCTGTGATAAAAATTTGAAGAGAAAACCCCCCCAATATCTACGGGGCCAAAAATTTTGGGCGGCTATTGGCCAAGGGCCTTGAGTAAGGTTTTGGACCTCCAGCCTAGGATCACTTTTCACCCTTTTGCCGGGCCCCTTTTATTTTTGATTCTGAGAAACCCCCCAACCCGGCGTTTGCGGGTTTTTTTATAAAAAACGAAGTCAAGCCCCTTTCTCCGGCCCGTCTCCTGAGCAAAAATTTTGGGCGAAATTTGTTTGCCCCCCCCAAATTCTTTTCTGCGAAAAAATTTGGAAGCGCGTAAAAAACATAGTTTAGGGACCTTAAGAAAGGGGAAAAAGGGAAACCCCCCCGGCCTCTGGAAATTTAGTCCTCAGTTCCTCCAAGAAATGGGAACCCCAAACGTGTTTTAGAAACCCAAACCAACCCCTGAATTTGACACTATCCCCCCTTTCTCCCACATGAAAAAATTTTTTGTGGGGGACCCCATGCGGGAAAAAAACCCGGGGTTTGCCAAAAAATGTGCGAAAAAAAAGGGGGCTTTGTGGAGGGGAATTTCCCAGTAGCACCCTAAATTTTTTTGCCCCCCCCCCGCCATGTTAAAAAATTACTGGGGGTTTTGTCTAAATTAATTCCGGGTTTTGGGACATAAAGGCAAAGGGAAAAATTTCCCCGGGTCTTCCCTAAAAAAAAATTGTTCTGTTTTGGGTTTTCCGTATACGTTGCCGAAACCCGCAGCCAATCCACTCCCGGGGCGGATCAGCGCAGCCACAAAAAATGCCTCAAATTTTTGGGGAAATTAATACCTCCGTTGCCCCTTGGGCTGTTTGGAAAAAAAATTAAAAAAAACCAACGGGATCCGAGGTCTCCTACCCCCCCAGATAAAAGCGAGGGAAAGAGGCAAAATTAAAGGGCAAACTGGGTCCTTGCGTCTAATAAAATTTGGCAAAAAAAATGTAGGGAACAAAAAAGTTTGGGGAACTCTACCAATTTAAAAAAGGGTTTTCCCCTCCCCAACATAAAACAGCGGGGGGGTGCCCCCCATGAAATGCAATTTTTGGGCCTCCATCGAAGCTATGTAGGGGGGGAAAATATCTTTAAAAAACAGGGGGAAGGGCCTTTGTTTAACGTTATTTCCCCAAAAAAGGCATTTTATCATGCCCCAAATTTAAAAGGGAAATATAGTGGACCCCCATTTTGGTTTGGGCCCGGTTTTTTAAAAGTTATCTTTTTGCATTTTTTTTTGTCAAAGTTGATAGGGTACCCCGGGACGGGGAAACCCCCCTTTCTTGCAGGGGCTGAATATCCACGTAAAACCCCGGCCCGCCGCGGATTTTTCAAGCCCACCACCCAAAATCATCAAAAACGCCACTACATCCCAAATGGGAGACCCTTTCCCGATCTCCACCTGCACGGGTTAGGCCTTAAGACAAAAATAGTAAGGGTTTTCATTGCTAAAAACAAAAACAAGGGTGATGGGTGGAACAGCCCGGGTCGGGTACCTCTAAACATATCAAATAGGGGAGGGGGGGAGAAACCCCATTAACTAATAGGGTTAGTAGATACCCTTTTTGGATGAAAAGAAAGAAAATTCAAAACTTTTGGCCCCAAATTTTTCCCCCTAGACAGATGGCAGCCCAAAAAGGCCAAAAAAACCCCTATCGAACCCCTTTTTCAGAAACCCCAAACTCAAAAAGCATCAAGGTGCCCCGAGGAAGGTTCCATACCCCCTCACCGTCCCCCTCCACCACCGACCAAATTTTTTTTTCCCAACAGCCTGGCGCCCCTGCACAAAGCCCCTCTGGGCAGATGCACTATATGGGGAAGGAAGGCCTGGAGCCCGAGTCGCTAAGATCTTAGATAAAAATTTATGGGTCCCCTGTTGAGCAAAGCTTTAAAAAGGGGAATTTTTAACCCAAAAGTTTGTTTCCTTCCCCCGGTTTGGAAGAAAGGGATAGGGAAACGACTCCGAGAATGATCCATCGCCCTGGGGATCCTGATATCCCCCGCATTATAGGGGCTATTAAAAATTTGGGTGAAATTTTTCCAACGGGCTAAAAGTTTATAATATTCTTTAAACCATACCCCATCCGGGCCCGGGCGACTTCCCAAGGGGCCGAAGACGCCCCCGGCCCGCCCTCACTTCTTCTTCATTGATTGGACTTCTAAAAAAAGCCTGCTGTTTTCATAAAGGGCCCCGGAAGGACCCCCGTGTCAAGGAAAGACTCTATCTGATCCATGTCAGCCCGCGGGCTCTATAGAAAATCATCGAAAAAAACCCATTAAAAAGTCCCTGAGTTCTCCCTTTTGGCCCTGGCCCCAAAACGCCCCGGGGGGAGTCAAAAACCCCCTCGGGGCCAGCCCTTTTTGGGGCAAAATTACTTTGCGTCTTACCCCACCCCGTGCAAAAAACATCCGGCTATCTCTGTTCGCCCCCTGAAATACCTTTCGGGGTTGATTTTAATTTACCCAAATTTTGCTTGGTTTTGCAACGAAAGTTTCCAAAAAACCGTTTTGGGGCCTCATTAAATAAATACCCTCTGCTCCCCAATGGAGTGTTCCCCCATTTCCCCCTCGTGTAATCACAAGTTTACCCTTTGCAGCTTTTAAAATTTCTTTTGCGCCTCCCTTCTTTTCCCCGCTACATAATTAATTATGGGCCCCCCCATAACCGCCTTTGCCGCAACCCAGAACAAGGAGATAAACATCTATGTGTGCTAGGTTATCGTCCACGTAATTAGTCCAAAGTACTTGCAGAAAGGATTTAAAATCTTCCCCCTTTTCAGCAGGTAGCCCCCGGGGAAACCCCAAAAAAACCGCTCCTAAATTTTTGGTTTTGGACGTGAGATCAGCAATGTGACTGGACATGATCCGAAACGGCTTTGGGATGAACTGTTGAGGGCCCCCCCCCGATTCCCACAATCCTAGAGAGATGAGAAAAATAATCAATTTTCCCAGTGAAGTCTTAAGAACGAGGGGGTAAACGTGAACTCCTTCGCACCCAATTAAACAAAGTACGCCAAAAAGGTTTACAGAGTGCATTATTATCTGCTAGAAATCGTATGTCCTTTTACGGCTGGGAAAACAGTGGGGCCCAGTTGGGGCCGCCGACCCGTCCCTTTAAGGGGACTGAAACGCTTAAATCCCCCCCCCAGGACAGTGTTTTTAAACCCCCCCTTGTTTTTAAAAGAAGAGAATTCAAATTTTGGGAAAGAAATTTTTGTGTTAGCTTGGTTAAGGGGGGTATACATTTATTTAGCGGTACGAAAACACCCCGTAGTTGTATCTTTAGCAAGAGATATCTGCCCCCGAAAAATTTTTTAACCTCCCCTCTACCAAATAAATGCCCGACCCTTACGAAATAAAAAAAGCTACTCCCCTTGATTTAGAAGAATAATTGGCCATATTAAAATGATTCCATCAGGGGCAAAGCAAAAACCCCCCCTGTGTTATCTTTTTTCCCAAAGGGTTTTTCCCCAAGAAGAAAATTAAACAGGTTTTAATCGCTTTAAATGTACACTCACTTTTTTTCCCCCTTAATAGTGGGGGGTTTTTTCCCCCCCACATTCCCAAATAAGTATTTTTGGGGTGGTTTCCCCCTTCTAAGAAAAACCCGGGTTTCCCTATACTCTACTGTCCATGTTACTCTACCCCCTTTGCCCTTTTAAGTTTAAATTCCTGCAATTTTTTAAGGGGTCCCCCCCCGTCCCCCGGCGACGGGCCGGGGCACCTCGAGATTTTCAGTTTCCCCCCATTGAAGGGGGGAGCCCGGAGAACAGAACGCAATACAAAAAACAAAAACAACATAAAAAAAAAATGGGAAAAAAAACATACGGGGCCAAAAACTGACCCCCCGAAATACAAAACATTAAACCCTGAATTTGGCAGCTGCAATCGCTGCAAGAAAAACAAAAGGGGTCTAGAGCCATTTTTTCCCTGCTCCCCCTTGTGTAACGTTAGCTCCTACTAACCCTTTCCCAATGTGGAAATGGCGCCTTTGCTTTGGGGGGGGATCCTCAAAAACAAACTGCCTACCCTCCGTCTGCACCCCCCACTTTTCAGGATACATGAGCTGGAAAACGTATTTCTTCTCATGAAGGGCCTACACACTGGGGAAAAAAAGCTTCCTTTTCTGGGCCACAGATGGGAGAGAAATCCCTTTGGAAAAGTAGGATTTTGTTACCCTCCAAACCCTGAGGGTGTTTAAAGTCTTTATATGCCCCCCAGCACTTTTCCTTGATTGGCCCAAATTAAAAGGGATTTTTGCTATTACCGGGCCCCGGGCTCCCCATTCCTGTCCCCTTTCCCCGGCCCCTGCGGTTCCCCAACCCGTGGGCCCTTTCCCCAAAGGTATAATTTGTCTGGGGCAAAGTTTCCCTTTTCCAAGGGCCCCCGGGGAAATTTTTTTGTTTGGAAATTTTTTTTGGCCAAACCCCCGTAAAGAAATCCGGGATACCTACAAAACGGGGAAAAGTTTTCCCTTTTACTCGGTTTTTCCAGAAACTTCGATCCGGTCTCTTAATGCCCCCTTTTTTTCCCTAAAATTGGGGTTTCGCCTGCCCCCCACATTAGAGGGTTTGGGAAATTCACAGGAAGCCACCTTAAATTTTCCCAAACTCCACTATTTTTCTGCCATTAGCTTTTACTCATTGTTAAACGCGGATTTTATTTTAAGGGATGTAAAAAACCTTTAATTTTTATCCATCATTTGCATTAGAAATTTTGGGAAAACCCCTTGAGCTTAGCCCGGGTTTAAATTTAAGGGGGCTTTGCTACCCTGCTGGGGGCCAGCCGGACCGAAAGGAAAAGGAGAAAACAAAACAGCCCCTGGGCCTCCTAAAAAGGGGCCCGGAGAGGCCCGGGATCGTCCCCCTCAAATCCGGGGGGAGTGCCCCCGAACATATAGGGGGGTTTTTTTTTTTGGGGTTTTTTGAGGCCCCTTTTGATGTACAGGAACCCTGGCAGAAATTTTTTGGGGTTGCCACGGCGGGGGCCCAAAGCGTGTTGCCGCGTGTTTTTTTTTTTGGTTGAGATTTGGGTAAAAAATTTGTCCATCCCCCCCGTTGCAGAGGATGAGGAAAAAAGAAAAGTTTAAAAAAAAGAAAGAGAGGGTCAGGAAAAAACAGGGGTTTTCGGGGGTACTACATATCAGCAAGTAGCAAAAAATACTAGCTATCACCTGGTGTATTGCGAGGTCACATGACTCAGCAAAAAAAAAGAAATTTAAAAAAGTGCACTTTAATTTAACTATGTCAGAAAGGGAAGGGGCTTTGGCTCCCCTATGACCAAGGGTTTGGGAGATACCTTTTTTTTAAAAGAAAAAGGATTTTAAATTAAAAGATCACCAACAATTACCCTGAATTTTAAGGGAAATAAAACATATGCCCAAAGGGGTTTCGCAGCTCTAAGGTCCCCCCTTGCCCCTTTGTGGGAATAAACCCGCGCCTCTAAACCCCAAAGGGGGAGGGGAATGGGGGACTTTCTGGGCAAAAAACTTGCCCCCCAAGAAATCCCCCTGCATTTTTTAGGCCATAGGGCGCCCTATTTTTGGGGGCAGTGGAAAGATTCAAAGGCTCCCCCAATACAGTGGGGTGCCCGACGGGCCCCCCTCCTCAAAGTCTCCTTTTATCAGGGAACCCCGCACCACACGTGGCCAAATGGCCCCCGTCCCGGGGCCCCCACAGGGCGCAGCAGCTCCGCTCCAGGGACCCCCCGTTTTTTCCCCCTCCACCCCCTCCGCCCCCCACCGAGTATCAATGCAGGGACAACATTTCCCCCAGCTGCAGGAGCGTCCCTCCGGCCTCCCCACCCGCCCCAGCTGCCCCCCTTCTCCACGATCTAGTATTTCAGGGGCCCCTCCACCGCTCTCCTCCGGGGCCCTCCGCCACCGTCAGGGGGTGCAGTTCAAAGGGGTCCGCTCGCCCCGGGCCCCCTGCGGGCCCCCTGGGAAAGCGCGCGATCCGGGCCCTCAGCGCAAAACGCAGGGTTTTTGTCCCGGGTTCCCTGCTGCCGCTGGACCGGCGACTCCGGGGGGGGACCTTTCCCCCCGCCTCCCCGGGTTTTTCACCGCTGCTTTTAAAACCCCCCTCCGTGTACCCCAGGAAATTTCCCCCCCCCCTCCCTTTGTCAAAGGGCTCAGCTCCCCGGCTCCCCCGTCACCCCCCCTCGCCCCGGGGTTTCCCCCCTGCAAGGGGGTAAGTAGGGCTCCCCCCCCTTTTACTTCCCCCGGGTTCTCTGTTTCCCCCGTCCCCCCGGGGGGTCGTCAACCCTCTCCCGGGCGCTGGGCCCAAAGGTTTTCCCCCCCCTAAAGGGGGGAAACCCCGTCCCCTAGACCCTCCGGGGTGTGCCCTCTCTGGCCCCCACCAGGCTTTTTTTTTTCCCGTGGCTAAATGCCCAAAAAAGAGGGGGATAAATTTCCCCAAAAAAAAGCCCTTTTGGGGCCAAAAAGGGGGCTTTTGCTAAGAAAGGCCCACTCTCGGTAGCTCCGCCCCCGGAAGTTCCCCCCCACAGACCCTTTTTTTAACCTTTTATAGAAAATTTACCCCTGAAAAGTTTTCCCCTGGAAGAGAGTTTAAAAGTCCCCAAATTTCTCTTTCAGTAAAGAAATCCCTTTTTATTTTTAAATAGAAACCTTCTTTCCTCTAGATGTAGAGGGTCGCCCCCCTTTTTTTCTGGATACAGTCCTGGCTTAAATAAATCTTGAAAAAGGGTTTTCCCATATTGGGCCCTTTTAAAATGTTTTAAAAATTTTTTATTATGTCCCCCCAAAGCCGCCTTTTAAACAAACTAAATAACCCTAAACTTTTCTAATCTTTTTGGGTAAAGAGTCCCCCCCAGTCCTTTTAAAATTTTTTTTTGTTGCCCGCTTTTTACCTGTTCAAGCCCACTTATGTCCCTTTTCCCGGAACCGGGGCCAAAAAACCCGTACACAATATTTCATGTGTGGTCTAACCAGTGACTTGTATAATGGGAGAGAATTGTTCTTATCATATGTTTCTTTTAATACACCCCATAATCCTGTTTGCATTGGCAGCTGCTGCCTGACACTGGCTGCTACAATTAAGTTTACTGTCCACCAAGATTCCCAAGTCCTTCTCCATGTCACTTTTACCCAGCGTTTTTCCATTTAACATGTAATCATGGAATGGATTTTTCCTCCCCATGTGCATAACCTTGCATTTATCTGTGTTGAACCTCATCTGCCATTTCTCTGCCCACACCTCCAACTTATCCAGATCACTTTGTAATAACACAATATCCTCTATTGTGTTGATTACTTTACAGAGCTTAGTATCATCTGCAAAGATCGATATTCTACTGCGCAATCCATGTGTAAGATCATTAATGAAAATATGACAGAGGATAGGGCCCAATACTGAACTCTGTGGTATCCTACTAGTAATGGATCCAGTCTGAGTATGTACCATTAATCACCACCCTTTGTTTTCTATCACTGAGCCAGTTACTTACCCACTTGCAAACATTCATATTTTACTTACCAACCTTTTATGTGGCACAGTATCAAATGCTTTAGAAAAATCTAGATATACAACATCCAGTGCCTCATCACGATCCAGTCTAGAACTAACTTCCTCATAGAAGCTTAGAGATTAGTTTGGCAGGACTGATCCTTCATAAACTTATGCTGGAATGGAGTTATACATTTATTTTCAGTGAGATACTCCAGGATAGCATCTCTTCGAAAACCTTCAAACATTTTACCTACAACAGAGGTTTCCAGGATCACTTTTTGACCCTTTTTTGAATATTGGCACCACATTTGCTATGCGCCAATCCTTTGGGACATACCACGTTATTATACAGTCCTTAAATATTAAGAATAGGGGCCTATCTATGACATTACTTAACTCCCTTAACACCATCAGGACCTGGTGATTTGTCTATTTTAGTCTTCTTAAGATGGAGCTGCACGTCTTCCTAGGTTAGACATGAAACATTTAAGTTGGAGTTTACCTCATCCCTCTGCTCATCAAAAGGAAGGTCATCCTCCTCCGTAAATACAGTGGAAATTTTTTTTTTAATAGGTTAGTTTTCTTCTCACCGCCCTCAACAATATCTTCACTGCTTTACAGTTTTAGTAGCTGAAATGCTTTCTTTTTCTTATTTATTGCCTCCTCGACAAAAAACGCTATTGAAGGATAAATGGAAATTTATTATATTGTGGTCACTATTTCCTAAGTGCCCCCCAACCTAAACCTATGTTACTCTGTTTGGTCTTTTAGTGAATATTAAGTCTAGAAAGGCCTTTCCTCTAGTCGGTTTCTGCACCATTTGGGAAAGGTAATTATCTTTAGTTATAGACAAAAACATGTTTCTTTTGTGAGAGCTACAGGTTTCAGTTTCCCAATTTATGTCTGGGTAGTTAAAGTCGCCCATAATAACAACCTCATTCTGACTTGCTGCTTCATCTATTTGTCTGAGGAGTAAAATCTTCCATGGGTTCTGTTATATTTGGGGGCCTTTAGTCGACCTCTATTAGAATTATATTATTACCCATAATGATTCCACATGCTCATTTCCTATATCTATATCAGCCCGCAGTGTTGGCTTCAGACAGGATGTTACATAGAGACTCCCCCCTCCCTCCTCCTTATGGTGTTTACGATCTGTTCTTAATAATCTGTGACCCTGTAAGTTAACTACCCAGTCGTAGCTCTTGTCCAGCCATGTCTCAGTTATCCCCACTATGTCATATTTTTCTTCTGCAAATAATAATTCTAGTTCATGTACTTTGTTGGTCAGACTCCTGGCATTGATCAGCATGCAATTTAGAGATTTTTCGGGTTTTACCCCTTTATCCCTGTTCTTTTTAACTATTGCTACACCCCCTCCCTCCACTCCACCCCATGATTTATTCCTAATTCCCAGCTCTCTATCTTCACTATCTTGCATGCTATATGTGTAGGTACCCCCCCCCCAGTCCCTAGTTTAAAAATTACAACAACTTCCTGCCCATTTTGTCCCCCAATACAGCTGCACCCACCCCATTCAGGTGCAACCCGTCCCTAGCATAGAGTCTGTAGCCAAGCCAGAAGTCAGTCCAGTTCGCCAAAAAACCAAATCCCTCTTTCCTACACAAATTTTTGAACCACTTATTCACCTCTCTAATCTCCCGCTGCCTCTCTGGTGTGGCCCGCAGTACAGTTAGCATTTCTGAAAATATTACCTTGGAGGTGTTTTCCTTCAGCTTTTGGCCTCAGTCCCTGAAATCGTTTTCAAGGACACTCCACCTACCTCTAACTTTGTCATTGATGCCAGTGTGGACCATGACAGCTGGATTCTCACCAGCTCCACCCAGCATGTAGTACCGCACTTTACTATAGAGAGTTGCTGCTAGACAACCAATCAGTGCGTATAGTCAAAACACCAGTGTCTCAACCCTAAAACACCTGTCTCTATCTGTTGACTCTTTTATCCATCCACATCTGCTGCCATGTGTATGACATTTAATATATGGCTTCACATTGTAGTGGCCCCAGAAACACTATTGTATGTTGTAAAAATTGTAACTTGAGGCCATTATAACTTGGGAGACTACTGTATTCGAATAGTTTACTAGGACTAAGTATATAAGGCCTAGATCCCATGGTACGGCAGCCGCATGCGGACTATACAATGGCCACCAACGGCCAAAGAAACAGTGATGTCACTGGCAAACTCATGGGGGCATTGGCAGCCTTCATTTTGTTTGCATGTACAGTGTAGCTGCATTATACCCTAGTGTAACGGTGCTTTCTTATGCAGTAGAATTGTTTTTAATGATGTTTTTCCCTTGTTCCTTAGCCTACGAGATGATGACCGTATAAGAATTGAAAAAAGGGACAAAGATCATTTTGAATATGGTTTAGGTTTTCGGCTCATCAGTGAATTTTATGGGAAGGATGCAGGTAATGTATCTTAAATTATCTACACATTGATCTTAAACTATTACACACAAATATTTCTTTGGGCTGTAATATGTGTGCATATTACAGCCATAAATATTTAAATGTTGGAAATATGCGGAGTTCAAATGCTATAAAATGGCAGGATGTTTTGTGCCACTGAAATATGCAGGAGGGAAAAGGTCCTAGGTAGGAATGGGGAAAAGTTCACCAGATATTGATAATTTTAAGCCAACTGGCAGAGCCCTTTGACCCCTTAAAGATTAGGCGATTAGTTTTGTTCGTTGCATTCATCTTTCCCTCCACGCCTTCCAAGAGCCATAACTTTTTTTTTACTTTTACTTCTACATAGACATATTAGGGCTTGTTTTTGAAGGACAAAATGTATGTTTTAATGGTGCCATTAACCATTCCCTATAATTTACTGGGAAATTCCTCAAAATTTCTATATGGGGCAGAATATAAAAAAAAACATAATTGCACCATTTTTGAGGGGCTTTCGTTTTTACAGAGTTCACTGTTTGCTATAATTGGTGCAGTTCCAGTGATACCAAATGTGTACATTTTTTGCTTTATTATAGTACTTAAAAAGCAAAAAAAATATTAAATTTTAAGTTTGCGTTGCAGCGCCATTCCCTGTGGCCAATAACTTTATTGTTTTTCCATCTATGGACCTGAGTAAGGGCTTGGTTTTTGCAGGCCATGCAAGGGTAGTTTTTATTGCTATCTTTTTGGTCTACTTGTGACTTTTTGATCACTTTTTTATTTAATTTTTATGGGGACACTAAGGGCCACATGTATGAAAACTGTCTAGGTCTAAGACTGACTTTTTTGCCCATAGCAACCAATCAGAGTGCCCCTTTCATTTCATATAGTGTTCTGAAAAAATGAAACGAGCGCTCTAATTGGTTGCTATGGGCAACAAAGAAAGTCTTAGACCAAGACCATTTTCATACATGTCCCCCAAAATGATTAAATAAAACATAATTTTGCCGTTGTGAATATTTTTTTCTTTTACGGTGGTATATTTTAATAGAACAGACTTCTATGGACGCAGAGATACCAATTTATGTGTCATTTGTTTTCATTTTTTATTTGTAAAATGGCAAAAGTGGTGTGTTTTGAACTCTTAATATTAGATTTTTTCTTCAGATTTTTAAAACTTTTTTTTACTTGTACATGTAGTCCCCCTAGCGTATTTAACTGTTAGGGGATACAATCCTTTGTACACTGTTCTGCATTAAATATATAATGCAGAAGGGTGTACCAAGGTGGCACTCCTATAACTTCCTGCCTTTTTTTTTCGTGTTATTTAATTTGCTTTGGGTATTTTGCTATTGTATTATTCACCTTATATATATTTTTAGTGGAGGGTTACCACTGTCTGTCATTGATTTTGTATTGTGACAGTATATCTATTGCATAGTTCCGGGCATCTTGGGTAAAGTCTGTTGTTCCGAACAGGAACCGGGTATGGCTATACCATATGCCACATATATCTGTTCCAAGTGCTAGAGTTGGTTTTGTCTCTTGTGCAGCCTCAATTTAGCAAGCATTCATTTTCTGTGTATAATAACTGAAGGGCTTGGCACTTGTGGGAAATGCACTTTTTACATATGTAATATTACAAATGAGCATTGCCAAAAATGCACCAGTTATGCATGTATTTTGTTTGAGGGGTCAAAAATGCCTGTAAAACAAGCATTAAAATCACACATAAATTAGCATTATGTTTACAATGTGTGAATCTTACCTTGAGTATGCCTCAGTCTGTTATGGTCAGTTATTTGTGGGGCTCTAGAATTTGTTGTGAGCAAAATCAGAAATATTTGCTGTTTGCCGAACTTATCATCATCTGAATAGTTTCACCACAGATCTCATATGTGTCTCAAAAGTTTAGATGTTTGTACTCCCTATTTAGAAGCTCTGTGTATATTTTATATAGCCCTGTCAGCGCTCTTGAAATATCTGTTTTATTAAATGTGCCCTAGTTGATAATAACACACCCAATTGATAAATTAGGCATACATTTCCGGGAGAAATATTAGAAGAAATGCGCAATACAGAGTTTTATGACAAGATGCTCTAGCATTCCTATTTCTTAGTAAGTACAAGTTCTAACTAAAGTATATTTCACAAAAGCTGATAGGGGCTCTTCTCTTGAACGGACAATGCCATAAGAAAAAAAACTTCACATGCTGACAAGCAACGTGTGACTATTATTTTATTTATATATATATATATATATATATATATTATATATATATATATATATATATATAAAAAGCAGCACATCCAATATAAGAAAATTGCGGGGTGAAAGCGAAAAATAAAGTCAGACCAAGGGACCTCTATAATCGATATCCAAAAGAGAAAACTCGCAGCACTCACTTGGTAATAGTGAAAAACGTAGTAGTGTTTATCCCCACACGTTCCGCTATGTACCAGACTTCCTGTTTTTGCCCTCCTCTGTTGGTATGGCAGTGAGCATTGTCTGAGAGTTATCACCCAGAGTTGTAAATGTTTCAGCAGGACCTGATAAGTATGAAGAAAGCTTGAAACCTTTGCACTGTAAAAAAAAAAGAGTAACACATTGTACTATCATGTATGCTCTGGTCATTGCCCTGTTGACCTAGTTTTATCGCTATCCAGGGCTTCCCGGAGAACAAAAGAGAAATCATTGTAATTACCTACTATTTATAGTGAGACTACATGCAGAGACGTTTTTCTTGAGGCACAAACAGTAACCTGAGATTAGTCTGTCCTGTCATTCAGAATTTTTATCTCTTTATTATCACAGATAAGAGCAGGATTTTACATGTCGTCATTTTTAATTTCATAGGACTGCCAAAATAAGTATTCTAATAAAAATTGTTTTCAAAGGAATCTTAATTTGAACAAAAATACCCATAATGCTGTATTGATGAACTGACTTTTAAATTTGTATTTAGCACGAGAATCATTCTTTTGAAATTAGTTATGGCAAAAAAAAGTACAGGCAGTCCCCGACTTACGTCATTCCTACTTGCATCTGTCCCCTAGTTACGAACGGGGACTATCAGAACGACATAAGCCTGGGAGTTACCTGTGTCGGGCTGCTCGTAGCACAACTGATATAATCACTGCTTCCGCCGGCTGCCTCAGAGTATAGCTCTTCCTCCCTCCTGTCCCCGCTCACTCACACAATGCAGGTCCATGGAGGAAATTTGCTCTGAGCCCAGTGTTGCACAGACACATGTTGGGGGAGAGCAGTGTAATCACCGGCTCTCCCATATCACCAGATATGGAGATGTTACTGGGACCATAGAGGAGGATTAGGATTAGGGGCAAGGCTGCAGTAAACGACCCTTACCAGTACAAATGTGCTTCTCCTAGCCTCCTCTCATCCTGAATCTCACTGGGCACAGGGGCAGCAGCATCAGTTGTGTGTTAAAGGCAGACTGACAACTCTGTATAGTGTAAACATGTCTGGCAGGTAGGCTGACATTTCTGTAATATTGTCACACAAAAGATATTTACACTGTACCATAACTGCAGACTGATTGTCAGCTCTGTAGATCAGTATCATAAGTAATATATATATATACAATATTGACTGACAAAGCTGACAATCAGCCTGCAGTTCTATAATATTGAGCAGCACTGCGGGTTAGTATAAAGTAATACACACTGACCCACAGAGCTGACAATCAGTCTGCATTATAATTATATAATAATGACCCACAGAGTTGATCAAAATTATAGAACTACAGACTGATTGTCAGCTCTCTGGGTCAGTATCATATCAGTAATATACATATGCAATACTGACCGACAGAGGTGACAGTGCAGTTATGTAATATTAATCAGCACTGTGGGTCAGTATTTTATATTTATAGTGCAGACTGAGTGTCAATTCTGTGGGTCTGTATTATATTTGTATATTACTTATATAATACTGACACTGGCGCTACATGTGTGGTGTGAATTGCTGTCATTTGGGGTTGTGGAACTACAAGTGCCAGCATGCAACACCATACAGGTGCTTAATATACTTGTTCCGACTTACATACAAATTCAGGTTAAGAAAAACCTACAGTCCCTAACCCGTATGTAACCCAGGGACTGCCTGTATTGTAATGAGAAATGTGCTTCATTGTGGCTCATGCTGTATGTTAAATTTGGCACATGTTTAGACCACGTGTCAAACTCAAGGTCCCTGGGCCAAAACTGGTAACTTTATGTGGTCCACAAGAGCTTAGACATAGTCAAGTTCCAGACCTTGAAAGACCAGCTTTTTACTTTACCTGGAAGTCACAGCCAGCGCTTGCCTGACCCAGCAGGAACAGCACAGGGAGCAGGTGCCATCTTGGATCTGGAGCTCCGGGTGCACCTCTACACCTCTTTGTTAAGCAACTACTGGCAGCTGCACAGTTCTGATAGGCTTACCCAGGCACTCTGGTCTCTCTCCAATGGCCCTTTCAGCGCAACCACAATGCTGATGTGGCCCTTCAGTGAAAAGAAGTTAGTTTAAACAGTTATCTAATTTTATACCACTTATTAGTTGGCTTAGTTTGCACTAGTAATTTCAGAAAAATAGTAGTTCAATCTTTTGGTTTATGGCATTGCATGTTAAATTATGCCCATTCTGTGAAGCCATGTTTCTAAAAACTGTCTAAACCACATAATGGATGTGGTGTAAAGCATATATGTCAGTGTTTTCATGTAATTGTGCTGGAATTCTAATGCAATTGTCATAGCGAATGTGCCCCATTGTGTTTTAGGTGCTCAGTAAACATGTGAGGATTCATATGCTATTTTATGTGTAAACAGTATCCTCTTGGCCTTGAAATGTTTTCTTCGAAATTTCAATCATCCAGCAAAGCCAAAGAGGTTGATATTAGATAAACAGGGGTAGTTAGCATGTAAGTGTATGCTTGTTTTTCTCAAGAGAATACACTCAAGCCTAATAAGTCATTTTTAGATATGTTTTGCAATATAAAACTTCTGTCTAGTTACATTGACATGTCAGAAGTTTTGATTGCTGCACCCCTCTCCCCCTTCTTTACTGAGGGACGTAGAATGGTGTCTATTGAGTTCTAATCTGCTTTTTTTGGGGTTGCACTGGAAGAACCAAGCAAACGAAAGCATGGACTAAAATATATAATAAATGTGGTGTAAAGCATTTAAACCAGTATTTTGGCACAAATTGCATCAGAATTCTGGCACAATCACTATAATAAACGTGCCCTATTATATTCCATGGATTAACGTTTAGCAGTTAGAAAACCAGATAGAAAATGAATCTGGGTTCAACAGACCGGAGATCTGGGCAGTTGCGCCGCTTTATTGTCTTTAGGACAAGTCTGTCGAGATGCTTCACTCAGTTACCATGTGATGGATGTCCGTGATACCGGTACACTTGTTTCCATCCCGATGGCATCATTTCTATAATGTAGGCTTACCGCTTCCAGATGAACATTCTCATGCATATTTTTACGAAGATGTAATGAATTCATTAAACATTACAACCTTTATTTATGAATATATATTTGTCCTAAGCATGAATATTTAATATTCCTTGACTTAAGAAGTGCCAGCGTATTACAAAGGAAAACAAAGACCTTCTTTGTTTCTGGTCCTGTGGAGGTCCCCAGAGAAGCTGAACTACCGCAAAAAGCTTTATCCATATTAAGAGGTAGTTTTGTTACAAAAAATTGGGAAAAGCTATCAGTTTGCCCCTTCCCTAACCTCCTGTGCATTTGTAAATGGATTTTTCATTGCATGTCTGGTTTTAGAATTAAATTGTACATAGATGGGCAAATTTATTAATTTCATCTAATACTTAATGTAAACTTAGACTACACAGTCTTAATATGCACCACAATTATCAAGTGTATGATAAATTGGCGCATGCTTAAAAAGGTTTTGCCACAAAGTAAAACCGACGTGTGGCAACTTCCAATTTAAATAACATTTTCACCATTCATCATTATTAAAAATTCTGTGCCATTTTTGTTCTAGCTGCTACCTTAGTGATCCATAGTGTAGAGCTCGTCTCCAGGAGAAACGACCAGTAAAGAGAGCTCCTCAGTTCTGGCGGCACATGTTCAGACATCACCTCTTCTCTCGGGTAGCTACTATCTGACTTTTCCCTGGCTAGTAATCACATGCAATCACTGCTGAGTGAGTGTTCAACCCCAGGTGCTGTCATTCTACTCTCATCCTCTGTACTTCTTACTAATTAGCCAAACAGTGTAAATAAATAAAAAGATAAAAGAAACCTCAATCAGGATTGTGACTTAAAAAAAAAATCCTTTCGAAGTTTGGTTTCTGCAGAGATTTGAACCTAGAACCCCTGTGTTGAAAGGCAGAAGTGTTAACCACTCAGCTACATTGTAGCTACTCACAGTGCTTCACATAAATTGACCTTTGTTTGACTAGAGTGGGAAAAGGCATGGTGATGTCTGCCTGCTGGGTCACATAATTTGCAGCTCAAACACATCATACACACCCCCTTTTGAGCACACTAAAAGCTGAAGCAGGACAAACCAGGACTGTAATGAATTGTGGCAAAACCCCTTTAAACTATCTAGTTTATGCCATTAGTTGGCCAAGCTTGTGTTACCAATTGCGCCACGTTTTTTTCACGCACTAGGAAACGCTTCTTTCCCAACAAAGCAAGCGCCCATTTAGTGAGACCACACCTCTTTGTCGGACGAGGCACAGATAGGTCTAAAAACTGTCCAAAACACATAAAAAGGGGTATAAATCAGCATTTTGATGCAAGTTGTGCTAGAGGCTTACAAAAGGTCGTAGCTATTTGTTCCCACTGGAGCCTATTCCACTGAGAGTTTAAAGAGTACCTGTCACCTCCACACAAACACACAAATTGATAGTAGATGAAATTACTAGACTTGTCTCAAATACATGTCACTAGCAATTCAGAGGATTTACCTCAGTTTTACAGGGGAACTGGTTTTATTTTCACTTTTTGACTCAAGAGATTCGTATCAAGAAGGAATCGTTTTGTGGGAGATACCACCGGTGCAGGGGGAGCTGAGGGCATAGCTGCGTGTACCGGGTCATCTGAGTATCTCACTACACAGTATAGCAGGCACAGCACACTGAGGACATAGTGTAACAGGGTTTACCTGTTGCTTCAGCCTCCTCCTCCATAGAACACAGGCATATATATTACACTGCTGCTAGTGTGCACATGATGTAGATTTACAGGCTCCCTCCCGCACAGTGGACTTTACCAGCTCAGAAACAGTTACTTTCACACAGCTGTCAACATAGTGCTTCATCGAGCTGTAATTTGCCGACTTTGCCTTACTTCAGAGCTGTCTTATATGGCTAGCACTTTTAAAAAAAAAAAAAAAAAAACTGAATGATAGGTGAAATGCTTTAATTTCCCTAATGAAGCATATTTGAGAGAGTGTTTGTATTTTAGTCTTCTGTTACTTCATGAGGTTTCTCTGGAGGTGATAGGCTGTGCAGTGAAGGTTCCCTTAACGAGACCTGACAAAGCTGTGTCCAGCTGTTTGTGAAAGCTGGTGCCTTTTCTTTTTGCTAATTGTTTGGCTCGCAGGGGTGTGTTCCCACAAGTTTTTCACAACTATGGCCCATCTTAGTGATAGGCTAACAGTATGGTTTCATAAGAGACTGCTGGGGGCCAATGATTGTTTCCTTGTAGCGGTCTCTTGCCAATATGTTATGTCATCCCTCACAGTTTGTGATTCAAAGACTTTGGCTCGATGAATGGGGAATAACTACTTTTTTTTATTGTTTCATTCATTTGTGTAATTATCTCATTCATGTTTGCTTCTATAAAATAGCCCAAATGTAGTCCAAAAAGAACACATTTGGTCTGTGTAATCCTATGACCCTGCTGTAGTATTGGTCAGAATATCTGGTTCACTGTGTATACCAGTGACAGATGAATGAATGCAATGAATGAGAACTTAACCTTAAGGGGTTTTTCTAACCATGCAGTTTCACTTACTGCATTCAGCTTTAGGGGCCGTTTACACGGCACAGGACAACATGTTCTTCTGCCGCCCGAAAACTGGACGGAAGAATGAACATGTTCTATGTTTTTCAGGCCTCTGGCGGTCTGAAAAACCCGTACAGGGGGACCACTGCACGGGTTTTCCATAGAGGCTCGTGTTAAAAGTTTTCACCTGGTTTGCAGACGGTTTTCAAAACCGAAAACAGTCTGAAAAACCGGGTGAAAACCCGTCCCGTGGGGACAAGGCTTTAGACTCTCTCTTCCTGGTCAGGCTATGGGTGATCTGTATATGAACTGTGCTATTCCTGTTGCAGTGACATGACTGCTGGGTGTTTGTAAATAGCAGTGCACAAGGCTACAGAGTTTGAAGGAGAGTGAAAGCTTCTCATTTAGTTAAGTAAATAAACTCCATTGCTAGAGATAAGACTCTGCAGGGAGTGACTCACGATGAACAGATTGACAGCAGCTTAAATCAGTCAGATAAAAGAGGAGAGAGTGGTGGTCGGTAACCAGAGAAACTTAAAATAGTCGTCTTTAACTCCTGACTAAAGCAAAATCAAATGTATTTAGTAATAGTCTTCATCTACCTTTCCCGACATGGTAAAAGCAAATCATTGTGGTGAGAAAACCCCTTTATTAATGATTGTCCTTCTGATCTTAGGATCAGTTTTATGATTCCAGATGTTATCAATATTGCTCATGTTTTATTTTGTGTCTAATTTATTTAATATCTAGTCATCATCAATATTCTTTTGTTGGAACTGTTAGAATACACAAGAGACATTAAATGCTGAGTATTGATGAAATGTACATCATCATTACCATTCTCGCAATATGCCCCTCTGAATTTCTTCACATTGTTATGTGTTTTTGCTTTTCTTTATCATTGGATCAATAGAAATGTGGTACTGATATTGACAAAGTGTTACATTTGATGAATGGACCATGTTTATTCTAATGGCATCTTCTGTATTCTTCTATCTCCTGATAGACGGTATGCAGCTCTTCTGTATAGTCATAAACATAATATTAATAACTCTCCTAAAATTTCAGTTTCATAAACGAACAAAAAAGTTATACAGATATAATGATATATATATATAACATATATTTAAAGAGAATGTGTCATCAAAAATGACTTATTGTTTAACTCACAATTTTATGTTAAACATTTTTTAGGAATTTTTTTATTTTTTTTTATTTTCCATATCACTTTCAATATTTTTAAATAATTCTTAAGTCCTGCAGTTTTCACTTTGGCCACTAGGCCTATAATAGTCTGACAGTTCCTGTTCTGTAGAGATCACTTTTCAGCAGTCTACTCATTATCAGCACAAGAAGGGTCAAACTGAAAGGAAACACCAATGTGTATAAATAACACCGGATCCACCATTCACAATAGGAGATAGTCACAGTTCACCCTCTCCTCCTCCTTGCACACTGATTTTTCCCAGGTCACAGAGCATGACTAGAAAACTCTCCTATAAAAGTCAATGGGACTAAGTCAGTCTTAAAGGGGTTGTATCGCTACAAAGATCATGTCTCAGATTATGGGGACAGTAAAAATAAGCACTTTTGTAATTGGGTTGCATTACCTCAGTCCCTTGGTGTAGCAGATATGAGCTTTTATGTAAATCTGTATTCTATTTCTGCTGCTGCTAGTCGGGAAACGCCCCCTTTTCTGTGATTGGCTATTTGGGAGACACCCTGTTAGATCCTGCCCTAGACATGCCCCCTGCACTGTGATTGGCTGGCTGACATTTCATTCAGCCTGTTGGGATACGCCCCCAGCCAGGAAACGCCCATCGCACGCCCCCTGCGCTGTGATTGGCTGCCTGCGCACACTTTGTTTACTCCCTTCTGAGCTGTTGAAACTGAAAGTAAAACCAAGGGCTCCTGGCTGTAAACTCATCTCCCAGCTCTAGGGTGAATGATCTGGCTAAATACCGTTTAAGTCACAGATCCCCTCATATAACACAGTGTTACATCCTCTGTTCCCTCCATATACCACAGTCTTCTGTCTGAGAACAGAGGGAGAGGATGCGGGGGGGGGAGGGCAGTGTGTATTCCTCCAGACACCACAGTCTCATGTCTGGTAACAGAGGAGGAGGAGGGGGACCGTGTGCTTCCTCACATGTGTTTCATCAGTTCAGGCTGTGTGTATAACTGGTTATAGCCCGGCAAGGAGCTTGTGGAGCCTGGAGATGAAACTCTGCAGACACATGAGAACACTGCAGGAGGCTACAGATCTCTTCTCTCCAGACAACCTTCTGCTTCTACTGCCTCACACAGAATGATGATGTCACAGCTTCAGTGAGGGGAGACACGCCTCCAGGCAGGAGAGACACACCTGCTGAGAGGAGAGACTCGTCCCTGGATTTCAAATTCAGTCTCATAGAATTAGCTCATTAACACGAACAGTTCAAACAATAAAACCCCTTTAAGGCTCCTATGTGCATGAAGCCGCTGTAAAGTATCTCTCTGTTAAAGCAGTGCAAGCAAGAATGTCTTCCCCACAATCATATATGGAAGACTGAATTGCGAAATCTGTAATCAGAAAATAAAAACTGCTAAGAAGAAAAAAATACGGATCAGGGTCTTGTTTTAATAAGTAAAAAAAAATAAATATTGGCGACAGCATATCCTTTAACTGACGAGAGTATCTTGTAGCCAATGCTTCATTCAGCACCACTGGGTTGCAGCTCTTTAGTGCTAGATGGCAAAATATAAATGTTTGTAGAAATACTGAATTCACGGTTTAAAGCCTAACTCTACCAAATATCTTAAATATTCTACCTCCTTCAGTCTCCAGCCTTTGTCATACTCAGAGATGTCCTTATGATCTGAGACCAGTTTTGCTGGCTGCATGATTCTCACATTTGGAGGGCTGTGTGACGACCCCTAAAACAGAATATTAGTAACCTAAAAATTACCTGCTACAGTGCCCTGTATAAATTATGAGATGGACAAGCTGCTCCTTCATAGTGCTGGCTAATGGGTCCTGAAGATAGGACGCCATCAGGCAACCACTGATAACCTGTCCTAAGTATAATCAATGTTTCAGTCCCACAGGACCCATTTTGCGAGTGATATTCTAGTATTGCTATGACATCCATGGTAATAATACGGGAACGTTAGTGTATTGTATCTTCTTATTGTAGTATTTTAATGGGTGTTCTCATGCTGTTTCAGAAAGCCACAGCCAGCTTCAGGCTCACATTTCCTTTAAAATTTGTGGGTGGGTCTATAACAGTGATTGGAAATCAGCTCTTCAATTCCTAGAGGGACCTTTCTAATAGAAGGGCTTAAACAGCAGGGCAGAAAGCTACAAAACTCAAAGGGGTTAAGGTTTGTCAGTAAGCGACATACACTAGCTCCGTCTTGCAGATAATAAACAGCAGGGAGTGACATCACCATCCCGACCACTGCTGCTACAGCCTGTAAGAGCAGAGAGAGTTGGTCGGTAACTTAGGAAGCTTGTGTACAAAAGCAGAAGATAAGAACTGATCTAACTCTAAAGGAGAGCAAAATCAGAAAAGCAATGTATTTGGTGGTAATCTTAATTTACCTTTGTCTATATGTCTAAAGTCAATCAATAAAATAGGAATACCCCTTAAAGTGCTTTTTGTCTTAAGTACTGTGTGGCAAGCCAGTATATTTTAAGCTAGATAGCTACCTAAAACTTTATAATGTCTCCATGTGATATACAGGAAATGGATACTGGTGTGTTATTTATCATGCTGTGAATTAAAGACCAAGCAATGAATATATTTATTATAGCATCTCTTATTTTAGTCACCAGTAAGTGCTAATATTTCTGTGTAATAACATCTATATTAGTCTCTAGTTTGAGTAAATCAGGGGTGCACAATTTTTTATGGCAAAAGGTGCATAAATCTGGCACATGTTAGAACTGTCTAGTGTAACTTAAAACCTTTTTAAGTTGGCTTACTTTATGCCCTAAGTGCAGCAAAATGTTGCCGCATTTTTTGGGTGCAGGGCATCGCACTCAAGGTTGCGCCCCTTTACCATTTTGCCATGCCATGTGCTCACTCTAGTTCAACAAAGGACTGTTTATGTACAGAGCATAGTAGCTACCATGTAGCTGCGTGGTTAGCACTTTTGCCTTTCATCATAGGGGTCCTAGGCTCAAATCCTGGTAGGCACTAAACATGTGGATTTTTGTTGTCTTAGTGCACATACCTGATTGAGGTTTCTTTTTCTTTTAATTTATTTGCATTGTTTGACTAATTACTAAAGAGTAAAAGAGACGGGAAGTAAAATGACAGCCCCCCGAAGTGTGTATAAATTACTAGGGTAGGGAAAAGGACGACATTTAATTTGGGGCCCAGAAAGGAAAAAGGTATGTCTGAGCATGTGCTGCAAGACAGGGAGCTCTCGTCACTGTTCGTATCCCCTGAAGCAAATTTTAAAACTTTATGGTTTTCACAAAGGGAAGCAGCAAAAAACAAAAATGGTACAGTTTTTTTAAATAATAAAGAATAAAGAAAATGTTCATTATTTTAATTTGAAAAAATTTTCCCAAATTTTATTGTTTTTGGGGGGAAAAAAACCCCTTTTTAAAAGACTCTGTAGCCTTCTAAAAAAACTTTTTAAAAAAACCCTTTCCCCTTTAACAAATGCCCTTTCAAATTTAGGCTCAGGGAAAGCGGACTCATATCCAAATTTAAATTTACTATAAAAACCACGCTGAACGGGAATTTGGGAGCCTGAAGCGGCCCTAAAAAGCGGGGATCTGTAAAATAGCGGGTAAAAACCCATCCTTTAACCTTTTAAAGGGCCCCAGGCCAAAAAAAACCTTTAAAATGACCACCCACATTTGTTTTTAGTTTTTGCCCCCTTTGGCAACAATCAACAGTCAAAACCCTTTTTTTTTTTTTTTCAATGATGAAAGGTTGTATGATGCCTTTTTTTAAAATTTGCGGGAGAAGTTTATTTTTTGGGGGGCATACTTTAGTTCCCCCAAAAAAATTTTTTGTAGAATTTTTTTTGTCCGTTTTTGGGTTTGGAATAATATTTAAATTACTGTGTCCCAAACAACCATTTTTTGTATGTATTGCATGGGGTGGGGCCCCTTTTGTAAAGGGGATTTTTCATTTTTTGAAAAAGTTAGGCTTTTTAAAAAAAAAAAAAAATTTCTGTGAGGGGGGAAGAGACAGCTCAGATCTTTTTTAAACCGGGCAGATGGACTATAGTTTGCAGAAAAGTTTCAAGGGTGTGCTGAGAATTTATACTTGTTCTTTTCAAGAAAAAATTTCCCTTTTTTGGCTGTTTCCAACTACTGGAAAATTTATTTTGGAAAAATCTGCTGCTAACAGGTTTTTGTTTTGTTTTTTTTAAAACCATTCCCCCCAAAAATTTCACACTAAATAACTTTTAGATTAATTTTTCGGGTTTTTACAGTCGTGTGGATGCCTAATATGTGTAGTTTGTTTGTTTTGTTTTTTTTGCGTAATGTAGGCACAATAATTTTCTATTAAATATTTATCTTTTATTATTTGTTTCTACACTTTGTTTTTTTTACTTTTTTTCATAATCCCATAAAGGGATTTTTTTTTCACTTAGTAATGTATTAGCATATTCATATATGCAAATACATTAGACTCTGTGTCATACTAGCACAGGCAGCAGTCAGGGCAGCACACAGTGTGCCCTGACTGCAGGTTTGTTATACAGACACCCCTGGGGCTACTCTAGGTTCCGATCACCCGACGGAGCAGAAGAATGCCCTTTGCTTATGGTGTATTGGTGTATTCTAGACAAAGGTTTTATGAGAAAGCGAATAAAGCTCATACCCCTCTAGCTAGAATGCTTAGGCAAGAGACTACTAATATTAATCCGCAATCTATAAAAGACCCTGTGGGAATTGTGATTCAATTGCCAGGTTATTTCAAGACTTTTTTTTGCCAAATTATATAAAATTCCAGATCAGTTGCCAACTGATACAGAGGCTAGATAGCTTGTATCAGGTTTTCTTTCCTCTTGTAACCTCTCTACACTTTCTACAGAAGCTGTGGCCTTTTTCAGTCTGCCTATATCTGAGGACGAGGTTTTAGACACTCTTAAGACCCTCCCCAATGTTAAATCACCAGGGCCTGATGGGCTTACTTACCTATATTATCAAACTTATGCCGCTCAATTGACTCTGTATATATTCAAATTGTTTAACGCCTTTCTTTCTGGTCTCCTGTTCCGAATTCAATGTTCCATTTCTACTTTACATTGGTTCCTAAATGTGGGAGGGATCTTATTCACTGTGGCACTTACCGGTGATTTAAAACTCTTCATTAAAATTTTGTCTAATTGGCTTTCCATTTGAATGCCTCACCTGATTTATAGGGACCAGGAGGGATTTATTTCTTGCGGACAGGGTAGCGATAACACTTGCTGAACGATAGATCTGATTAACATTGTAAATAAAACAGGGGAAGTGACTCTGTTGTTGAGTTTAGATGTGGAGAAAGCCTTTGAAAGTTTTAATTGGTCATTTATGCATGAGGTCTTTAGGACTTATGGATTTTCAATGCCTTTGTTTGGTGGCTATACATAATTTGTATTCTACAGGGTGGGCCATTTACATGGATACACCTAAATAAAATGGTAATGGTTGGTGATATCAACTTTCTGTTTGTAGTATATGGGAGGGGGAAAACGTTTCAAGATGGGTGTTGACCATGGCGACCATTTTGAAGTCAGCCATTTTGGATCCAACTTTATTTTTTCCAATGGGAAGAGGGTCATGTAACACATCAAACTTATTGAGAATTTCACACAAAAAATGGTGTGCTTGGTTTTAACGTAACTTTATTCTTTCATGAGTTATTTACAAGTTTATGACCACTTATAAAATATGTTCAAAGTGCTGCCCATTGTGTTGGATTGTCCATGCAACCCTCTTCTCCCCCCTTGATACACTGATAGCAACACCGCAGAAGAAATGCTAGCACAGACTTCCAGTATCCGTTGTTTCAGATGCTGCACATCTCGTATCATCACAGCATAGACAACTGGTGACCCCAAAGATAAGTCTAAGGGGCTCAGATCGGGAGACCTTGGTGGCCATTCAACTGGCCCACGACGACCAATCAACTTTCCAGGAAACTTTTCATGTAGGAATGCTCGGACCTGAAACCCAAAATGTGGTGGTGAACCATCTTGCTGGAAAAACTCAGGGAACGTGCCATCTTCAGTGCATAAAGAGGGCAACACATCGTCATGTAGCAATTTCAGATATCCGGTGGCATTGAGGTTTCCATTGATGAAGAATGGCCCCACTATCTTTGTACCACATATACCACATCATCCCATCAATTTTTGTCTCCCAATAGTCTTGGAGAGATCTATCCACTGTGGGTTAGTGTCTGACCAATAGCGGTGGTTTTGTTTCTTAACTTCACCATTCACAGAAAAGTTTGCCTCATCGCTGAACATATTGTTCTGTGTAAACTGAGGGCCCTGTTCCAATTTTTGTTTTGCCACTCTGCAATTTCAGTGCGCCGATCTGGATCTCCTCGTTGAGATGCTGCAGCAGCTGCATTTTGTAAGAGTGCCATCTGTGAGTAGTTAATATCCTCTGAAGGGATGTTCGACTGATGCCACTCTCCAGTGACATGCGGCGAGTGCTACGTTGTGGGCTCTTGCGAGATGAAGCTAGGACAGTCACTGAGGTTTCTTCATTTGTGTTTCTTGTGTCCACATTTTGGCAAATCCAACACTGAACTTGTTTCACGAAATTTGGCAAGCAGTTTGCTAACTGTAGCATGGGAGGTGAGTGGTTTCGTAGGGTGTCTTGCATTGAAATCTACTGCAATAACCCGGGTACTGCGTTCACCAGACATCAACACATTCTATCCGCATCCTCACTTTGTTAACCCTCTGAAACCCATGTCAATGGCTGTAAACAAAGAGAAACTTGTAAATAGCTCATGAAAGAATAAAATTTCATTAAAACCAAGCTCGCCATTGTTTTCCTTGTGAAATTCTCAATAAGTCAGGTTTGCATGACCTTTTTTCCCCATTGGAAAAAATAAAGGTTGGACCCAAAAAATGGCCACCATGTCAATACCCATCTTGAAAAGTTTCTCCCTCCCATAAACTAATGTGCCACAAACAGGAAGTTGATTTCACCAACCATTCCCATTTTATTTAGGTGTATCCATATAAAAGGCCCACCCTGTACATCTTATGCCACTATTAAAGTGGTTGTCTCATTACAGAGATTAGCTTTCAACATCTAGGCGAGGGTAAATTGAAGACATTTTTTAAAAATTTGTTGCTTGTTTTTTTTTTCTTTGTTGAAGAGATGAGCGTGATTTTATCATCTCTGAGTGAAAGTCAGGTTTCTCTGGGTTACCGACCTGCTCTTCCCTGCTGTTTGTTTTATATGATAGCAGGGATGACATCATCAACAGGCAGCACCCCAGAACTGCTGTTTGAGAGCTTGAGTGTTATCTCTAACAAAGGATTCTGTGGACTTTAGATAAACATCTCCTGCTCTCCTGTCCAAGTAATTAGCTTTGCATACAGAGCTGATATGCTAATCACCCACAGCCTGACCAGGAAGAGACAGGCTGCATGAATGAAAGCTTCTTTTGACTCTGTGAAACAGCGTGGTGAGACAAACCCATGAAACTCCCTCATGCAGCCTCTTCTTCATTTAAAACAAATAATGTCACTTGGCAGGGCTTTACATCCCCTTTAGTTTTTCTTATGTATAGAGCCTCTGACTGCAGCTGTTTGCTTAAACCCTGATATTTAGGGGATTAAGGTTAGAAACACAGAATTTAGGCTGTCACTATATGCGGACAATATTCTTCTGACTCTGGTTAATCCTTAGCTTGCACTCTCTTCTCTGAAAATTTGGAACATAATCAGGTTATAAGATAAACACCTCCAAAACAGAGGCTTTGCTGCTTAATTTAGACTCTTAAATATTTAGGTATCCACCTAACATCTACTTATACCTAGTTATATAAACAAAACTTTCCTGCTCTGTTTTCAGAGATACAACGGCATGTGGATCGTTGGAATCCTTTCCAGATCTCTTTATTTGGACATATAGCTGCAGTTAAGAAATCTCTTCTTACCAAGTTGATGTATTTATTCGAAACATTACTGATCCCAGTTTCTCTGCTTGCCCCTAGTTCTCTACAGGCTTCTCTAATCCATTTCTTCTGGGCACAAAAGAGGCATAGAATTCCGAAAAGTCTTCTTCTCTCCAACAAGCTTGAAAGTGGTCTGGCAATTCCAGACTTAGCTAAAGATTATTGGGCTGTACAGCTTTGTTGCAACCCAGCATGGTCTTCCCTGTTTGTGTTTTAAAAAGCTTTGGGTCGCCCCTGTGCATCCTAATTCCTTATGGGTCACATCCCAAACAACATTTAATCTGTTTTTGCTTAATTATATCATTTTAAGGTGAAATATGGAAATATGAGCTTTGTTCTGTGGCGTTGCCAATTATCTCCTTATTCAATCCCATGTTCCCAGGAAATTTAATAGATCAGAGTATGCAACTCTGGTTTGATGTCGGATATTGCAGACAATGAGTCTAGGAAGATGCTACCATTTTCTGAGATTCAGACTGGATCTCATCTTCCGAATGCCTGTTATTACCCTTACTTGCAGGTCTTCCCTCTCAAAACTGTCTTGGGCACTGATTCATTGTCAGTACCGAGGCTTTTGAAAAAATTTGCAGGGTGGGAGTTTCTACCAAGGGTTTGATCTCTGCTATTTATCAGCTGTTAATTGTTTCTCCTTTCAATTCTCCAATTGTTCATACATACATACATAAATACATACATACATACATATATACATACATACATACATGTATGTATGTCTAAATGGGAGATCTATCTTGGAACTTCTCTATTCCCTCAGACATGGAAGTCTATTTGGAAGCAGGCCTCGCTTTCCTCTCTTTTGGCTATATACAAAGAGAATCAATATAAAGGGCTAATATTTGGTACCACACTCCCTCGTTATTGCATAGGTTGAATAACAATGTGACAATGTGCCGGAGATGTAACACTTTTGGACCAGGATTGCAACCTGCGTTCTGGGATTGTGGAATCATAGTGAATTATGGGGTGATGGTTCTGTCCTTAACTGCAGCTATTTTCGGGTTAACAATTCCTCTAGACCCTCAAAAGTATCTCTGTTCATTATCACTTGCTACACCAGTAGTCTCGTACACTTTTCTTGTACATTCTCACAGCTACTAAATGTTTAAATTTCCAGATTCTAGAAAAGACCTCTATTCCGTCACTGACAGAATTATGTATACATATTAAGGAGGTGAAAAATTTGGAATATCTTAACGGCCCTCATGACTAATACTCTGGAAGCTTTTGATAGTATATGGTCACTCTGGGATAGGTACTGCGTAATCAACAACTTGTAATGCTTGCAGTAGTATCCTCTTGTCACTGTCTAAGACCCCGTTCACACGGCTTATTGCCGACGGATTTTGTGCGCCGTATTGAGCCACAAATCCGCCGTGAATACGGGGCGGGACGGGGGGGGGCCGGAAACGCGGGGGGGGCGCCGCTCCCGGCCCCAAGACAATGCATTGTTTACGGCGCGGCCAGCGCCGTAAATAATGTGCATGTCACTTTCTCCCCCCGCGGCGGATTTGCCGAGCGGGAGGAGCGACGGATTCCACTGTCTCAATGAGAGCAGTGGATTACCGTAATGACACCGACGATTGGCGCCGTATTGAAAACGCAAATCCGGCGCGGAATACGGCGCCAATCCGTCGGTAAATAAGCCGTGTGAACGGGGGCCTAAGAAGGACTTGACATCTCGCAATTAACCACCCCCCCCCATATTGTGTCACATTTCTGTCTTGTCTTTTGTACTTTAAGAATGGATATGTATGTGTATATATATATATAGTTGCCGGCTTTAATTTAGTTAAACTCTTAACATTTTTTTTCTACATATCATTGTACTATGAAAATTTTTAAATAAAAATACAGTTAAAAAAAAAAGTTCAGCAACTTTGTAATTACTTTCCATTATGTTCTAAGTATATTCAGGTAAGGCAGAATATTACCACTGAGAACTTGGCAGCAGACAAAAGTCTCAAGTTTTAGGGCTATGTTCTGGTGACAAATTTATTATAAAGACTCCAAAGTTTTGCTCACCATTTACTGTATGCTATTAGTATTCATTATTTTTTATTCCATTTTTTACAATTCTTAAATATTTAACATTTCCTTACCTAGAGGAGTCTGCAGGTTCCCAAAGGTTAATGCAAATCCTGAAACTGGACAAGATGGTGATTTGTTCGTTGGCAGCTCTTATCACATATTTGAAAGAATTTAGCTTGGAAAGGATACTTCATGATCCAAGGTAAGTGCTGTAACTGTTAATTGTCACGCTTCCACAAAACTGCATGGCTGCTGCATGTTATTCTTTAACCCCTTCACGACATTAGACGTAAGCTTTCGTCCAAGTCGTGTAGGGGTTATCACAAATGGACGCTAGTTTACTTCCGAGGCTTTGTGCGAACTCTAAAACAGTTTGCACGATCGCTACAGGAAATCGACATTACAGCTGACATCCTGCAGCCTCGGCCCTGACCGGAGATTACTCTATTGGGGTGGGGGTAGTGTTAAGGGGGGTGGCGAATAACCCATTAGCTGCCGTGATCGATCGCGGAAGCTACGGGACAGACAGAGGGAGGGGTATCCCTCTGCCTCCATTGCAGCAGCCGCGATATAATCACAGCTGCTGGTGGCTTACCTGACAGCCGGAGAGCCTGAGAAAGAATGCAGGGCTGCCTGTGATGTCACGACCGGCATGGCCGGGCATAGTGATTGACAGTTGCCATGGAGTTCAGTACACAGCAAGTAATGCTGTGTGCTGCTCTCCATTCCAACAATGATCTTAAAATCACTGTTATAAGTCCCTTATGTGGACAAGTGAAAAAAAAAAAAGACAAAAATAAAAAACACGTACACTGCCCTTTTCCCCTTTACAAACGCCTGTCTCCCCAAAAATGATCAAATATAAATAAAGTACGCATATTTGGTATCGCTATGTGCGTAACAAACTACCCTATAAATCTGTCATGATATTTAACCCACACAGCGAATGGCGCAAAAGAAAAAGAAAAAAATAGAAATTTTAATTTATCCCGCTGGTACCAATGAAAACATCAGTTCATCCCGCAAAAAAAAGCCCTTACACAGCTCTGTATACGGAAAAATAAAAAAAGTTATGGCTATTAAAAGATAGCGATGCATAAATATTGCTTTACATAGTAAAAACGCTTTTTTAAAAGAAAAACGATATAAATTGGGTAGCGCCGTAAAAGTAACTTGTCACATATACTGCACAATGAGCGCTGTTAAAAATAAAAGTACTACTAAGATTGCAGCGTTTTCTTCACCCTGGCTTCGCTTTTAAAAGTGATCAAAAAGCCCTGTCCCCCCAAAAATTATACCAATAAAAACTTCAACACATCCCGTAAAAAACAAGCCCGTACACGACGGACATAGAAAAATAAAAAAAGTTATGGCTCTCAGACTTTGGAGGGTTTTCCTTTTTGAATGAAAGTGTTTTTATTGTGTAAAAACAGTAAAACATAAAAAAAAAATACAAATTGGGTATTACTATAATAGTATCGACCTGCTGAGTAAAGCTAGCATGTCATTTATGGCTATCAGACGTGACACTTTAAAAACACTTTTTTTTTTTAGGAAGGGCATTTCTATTGTTTAAAGGAAAAAAAAAAACAAAAAAAAAACATTTTAAAATTTTTAATAAATTTGTAATTTTACGAACCCGCAAGAAAATGAAACCTTTAAAAAAAATTAATCCCAAAAAAATTTTTCTACTTTCATGGCCCAATGTTTTTAAAAATTTATTTTTGGAACACCTTTTGCGCCCAAAAGGGAAAAACTTTTTTTGGACCCAGTGGATCCTTTGTGGGGTTTTTTAACCCAAAATGGGGTGCCCTTTTGGCATTTTTAAACCTGTTCTGCTATTTTGTAAATTTCAAATGCGACATGGCACCCCCAAAATCCCCTTTCCCAAAAACCCAAAAATACCCTTTCCTTTGGGCCCCCCTCCATGGGGCTCAAACATTATTTAGACCCATATGGGGTATTTCCGTATTTGGAAAAGAAATTGTGTAAAAATTTTTGGGTTTTTTTTCCGGGGAATTCCTTCTAAAAAAAAAAACCTTTTTTAGTTTAAAATTTGCAGATTGTTGGAAAAAATAAATTTTTTCTTTTTTTACAGCCCTTTAAAAAAAAATTTTGTGAAACGGGGCTTCAAAGGCTATGCACACGGTTTAAAAACTGCACGAAATTTAACCGCCCCGCAAAAAAAGCCTTTGGGGGCAGGGGGGTGAGCGGGGAGGGGGGGTCGGCCTTCCCCGGGCCCATAGCCCTTGCATTACCAGGGGGAAACCTTACCCCTGGGAAAATTCACATGCCCTTTATCCCCCCCTTGGGTATTCGCCGGCGGGGAAAGGGGGAACGCAATTCATGTTCTCTTGGAACTGGGGTTTTCCCGGGTTAATGAGGGGCCATTTTTCACCCATAATTTGCGCACTTGGTGCAAAATTAGGGAAACCAAAAATAGGGCCTATTTTAACCCGTGTGAACTTTAGCCTAATGTCACATTTCTAAAGGGAAACCCCGGGAAGGTCTTTTTTGAAAAACTGATTTTTATTAAAAGATTTTCAATCTACAGAACACAATATAAAATTTCCTCAGAAGAAAACAAAATGGAAAAAAGCGCCATCAAATATTGTACATCGTAAAAAAAACCCCAAAAAACAATATCCCACTTTACTGTTCCTGAAGAAAATAAGAAAAAAAATTTTGAAGGGAATAACAAACAGAAAAACTATCCCAAACACGGGCCCATGGACAAAAACAAAAGGGGAGGGGACAAGACAATTTTTTGGCTTTAAAAAAACACAAAAGAATAAAGTGCCAAAGTCACGGGGGCCCAATTCTCTTTTGGGGATATCTATCCCACAGAACCAACTTCAGTGAAAATATCAACCTATCTTTTTAGAAAGGGCCCGTAAGTTACCCCCATCCGCCGGTTACCCACTTTCCATTCTTTTGAGGGAGTGGGCCTCTTCCATTTATACCCACCAAAACCTGGGCTGTAAGGATTTTCAGCAATAACTGTCGACCTTAGAACCCAAACTCTTGAGTAAAAGTTTAAACAGAAACACCTTAGGAAAAGGGAGAAAGCCTCACCCCAGTTTTATCTCAATTAAACCCCTTTTTACTTCCCGCCAAAAGGGGTATATCAAGCTGAAGCCCCAAAATAAATATGAAATTGTGGGGGGCCCCTTTTTGTTTGCATCTCCAACATATATCGGGGGATGGAGGATTCATTTTGGGGGAAAAAGGGAAGGGGGGTGGGGTTTAAAAAAAGAAAGGGGATTTTTATATTTGTTTTCTCCTTAGTGGTGACAATACTGAGGCTTATGCATATTTTCCAAAAAAGCTGCCACTCTGAAAAGGATATAGATTCCCCCAAAAAAGACTCCCAGGGGGGAACATATATTTGTGATGGGGCAGATCGGGTGGGATCAAAAAAATAAACCATAAATATCTGTTTTAAAAGCCCCTTAAAAGTAAGACCTGCAGATCCCCTCAAAACTATTTGGGAAATCGGGAGACTGTTTTTTGACATCCGGGAAAGCTGAAAAAGGGCTGGGGGCCTTTGCCATTTGGCTATTGTTCGATCCATTTGAATGGTCCCCTTCCCTTTTTCATTTTTCGGGGTTTTGCTGTCCTTTTTAAAAGCTTTGGGGAGATCATTTTAGCTGAAAAACCCCGATATTGTGTGAACTTCTTTATAATTTTTAAAGGGTGCTTTCCCAGTGCCATTTTTGGTGCTTTTTTTAACTGGGGTAAATTTAAACTGTTTTTTATTCCCCAGCAAATTTTTTTCACTTATCTAAATGCATGGAAAGTAAAGTAATCAATTAGGGGTGTTTGTAATCCAAAAAAATTTCCCAAAACAGTCATTGGTTACTTTACTTGAAACATTTTCCCTGAAAAAATTTTTAAAACAACTGAAAGAAATTTCGGGGTAATTTAAAGAAATTTAAAATTGGAGTGTTTTTAAAAACTGCAACAAAATGCACTGTGGGGAAAGCCCCCCCGGAAGGGAAAGAATTTTACATGCTCAGTGTTTACGGGGGCCCCCGCGAGGGGGAAAAAAAACCGAAAAGGGGGAAAAAACCCGTCCCTTTTGGGGACTGTTTGAGGGTTTTCCATAAACCGTTCGGCCCCATTTTGGGCCCTTTTTTTCGGGCGGTCTGCAAAACCGAAAAACCCCCCTGAAAACCCCGTTCCCGGCGGGACCCTCCCCTTCCCCCTCTCCAATCAATTTTTTAATCGAAATACGCTGTTCTTTTTGAAAAAATTTGTCTGAAACGACCCATTTTTTTCTCAGGTTTTTAAGGAAAAATACTTTAAAACAACAGTGCTGATTTCCCCCCTTAAAATTTGGGGCCCACCTTTTTTAAACACCTGTTTCTTCACAGAATAAATTTCCCTCACTTATTGAACCCCCAAAATGTTTATTTTTTTGAACACTTCCCCTAAAGAAATTTCCCCCAAAATTTGAAACAGACTCAAAAACATGCAGACCATGAATGCGGGGGTCTGTTGGGTTTTTTCTAAAAAATTACTGCCCCAAATTGGAAAATTGTTTGACAAGTATAATATCATTTAAAACCCAAAAACAGTGTTTGGGATCTTTTTTTAGTCAAATTATTTTAAAACCCAAAACCCGGGTATTTTTCTATTTGGGTACCATTTTAGATACAGAAAAATTTGTACACTTTTTTTTCCCAAATTTTTTTGGGGATGAAAAATAACAAAAAAAACCCCTTTTTGGGGTTGGGAATTTTTTTTTCTTCTACGGTGTTCAGCGTACGGGATAAATGATGTTTCATTTTATTGATCACACTTTTATGGATGGGGCAATAACTGGTTATGTGTAACTTTTTTTTTTTATTGGTAAAATGCCCAAAAAAAGGGGGTTTTTTGAATTTTTAAACCCCTTTTCCCAAAACAAGCTGTTCCCTTTTTACATTCATTTTTTCCCCCTTTTTTTTTTTTCCCAAGAGAAAAACATTTTTTTTTTTTTTTTGTCTTTCAGTATCCAAGGGCTCGTTTTATGTGGGACAAGATGTACTTTTTAAACCCTTACTAAACACAGGGACATTTTCCCAAAACTTTCCTGGTGCCGTAAGGCTATGTTTCCACGGGTATTGCGGGGCGAAATTTTACGCCCCGAAATTTTAGGGTTGTGACCGGGGGGGGGCGGGGGGGGGGCGGGGGGCCGGGGGCGGGGGCCCCGGCCCCCTTCCCCCGGGGCCCATAAAATTTTAAAAGGGCCAGCGGCGCGTATACGCCGTAGTAATTCACATGTCAATTATCCCCCCGCCCGGGGGGCTTCCCCGGGGGGGGAAAGAGGGGGACATAATCCATAGTCTCTATGGGGAACTGTGAATTACCGTAATGAATGGGCCGTTTTCGGCCCGAAATTGGCCATTTCGGGGGCAAAAAAAATTTTAAAAAAGGGCCCGAAATACGGCCCATTTTAACCCTTTGGGGAAAAAGGCCAAAGGGGTTCTTTTGTAGCGGCCTCTGTGAAATCCGAAATGGTAACACCCATCTGATTCATTCAGTAATACATTTCTATAAGGAATAATAGAAGACAAGCACAACACAGAATTATAGGAGGAGATGCTCCAGAATTGTTATTCCACAAGGAACAAAATAATTGACTGAAACAGACATATTGGGAGATGTCACAAGCCCTCTTAATGTTTTTGGGTGCCCGTTTTTTTTTTACAATGCTGAATGAGGCCCTTGGGATTAAAACAAATTTTGTGCTTATTGAAAATCCAAAAATTTTTACCCGGTAGTCATTTTCTTTCAAAGATGCTCCCCTTTATTTTGCGCAGGTAACTTACATTTCTGAATCTTCTTAATTTAAAAATTCTGCAGTTATAGAATGAATGTCAAAAAAAAGAAAAAAATCATGCAAGACATTATTATCATTTCACATTTTTTTCTTTGTTTTTTTTTTTTTTTACCAATTTTATTCCAATGTCTAACAAAACTGATTTTCCTTTCCCAAAATGAGGGGGGCAACCTTTTAAAAACCTGGAAAAACTGCAGAAATCAGGTAAGTGCCTGATTTCCTGCAACTGGGATTGGGATTCATTTGCAATTTGGGGCCCACCACACCAGTAATCGGTGGAATGTCTTCAAGGGGTCCTTTTTTCTATTACAATTTAAAGATACTTTTCTGAATCACAGCCCACCCTATTTCTTAAATTCTTTATCCATTCACCCTCTTTTTTTCCCTTTTTTTTTCCCAACCCCTACTCTTTAAATTTTCCCATCTGGGTAGTAACTAAAACAATGTGGATGTTTAAAAGGTCTTTTTTCTATATTTCCCTATGCAAACAGTTCTAATAAACTTAGTAGTATATTTTCATTGACAGATGTTTAAAAGTTTACAGATACATCTACCTCCCCACCCCATGTAGTATAAGGTGGCTTTTTTGTTAAGGGGGTTTCCCCGGGAAAGTTAGGATTAAAGGTGAGCAGGTATTTTAGTATTAAAAGATAATAAAAATAATCTAGTAGAGTCCAATCTAGCAAATCTTGGCAGCCTAAAGACTGGAGCAATTTAATGAAATGCTTAATTTGTATACCTGGAGAGATGAAGGTTTTTTAAACTTTTCATATAAAAATTGGGGTTTAAAGGGGGTGGGGGGGGGGCCCGACCGGGGAAGTAGGGCAGACGTGCATTTTGATGGGTCCTGCCCTTTGGGCTCCCGAAAAACACCCCCAACCCAAACCTTTAAAAGCCTCCCGGACGGACTTCCAACCCACCTCGTTGGCAGCAAATGAAGGGGAGGATTAAATTTTTAAACCGTCCCCGGGCCTCGGTGCGACTCACGGATCCGGAATTTCCCCCTGCACGTGGAAATGAGAAGCCTGAGCTCACAGCAAAAGCGGCCCGGGCCAAATTTCAGTGCGTCTTCACCCCCCCCCCACCCGGGACTTCAGCGCCCGCGGGGAGTGATTTGGCCCACGGGGGAGGGGGGTACCTTTTTTTCCCCTTTTTGGCCCCCCACCCAGGCCGTCTCCCGCGACTTTTGGGCAAAGGGGTTGGTCCCGGGGGGACTGTTTGCCAGCTCCGCCGCCCCAGCTGCCCGGGGCGGTTTCCGCCGGGTCCCCCCAATGGTGAAGAAGGGGGGGAAGCCAGCTGATTGGGAAAAGAGCACACGGCTTTTCCCCCCGATCCCGGTCTGTTTATTGTCCTCTAACGGGCCCTCCCGGGTTACATTTGGCCTTCACAGGGCTCTTTCAAAAAAGGGAACCCGGCGGTTTTATACAGTGGGCCCTTCCCCGCACGGCAGTCGGGGAAACCATTTGGGAAAATGGGGTTTTTTATTCCCCTGAAATTACCCGCTTTTTCCACTGGAATGTCCCTATTAACCCCTTTGGGAAAAAAAAAACCTGGCCTTTTTGTTCCTCCTTTTGCAAGGGTTTTTTGGGTTTGTCTATCGACTATTTATTTTTTTTCTGATATTTCCCCCTGACAAAAAGGGACCGGTTTTCCAAAAATAAACCGGCAATTTTTTCTGGGTGCAAACAAGGGGCCCCGCAGCTATAAAGTGTTGCCAAAACAGAGGTCCTTTATAATTTTTAACCCGGCCACCCGGTAATAAAAGGTTTTTTTGCTGAATTTAAATTTTCTGACAGTCACCCTCATTTGTCAGGTGAGATAAAAGGGGTTTAAAAAAAGTTTTTTTTACAGGATTTTTCCCCCAAACTTTTTACGTTTTCACCCAATCAGTCTAAAAAAGTCCCCTTTAACTAAAAAAAGACCCCCCCCACAATCCACTTACACTTTTTTCCCTCTTGTGGGTTTTGATTCCATTCTGACTGATTCCATAAACCCGCCTTTTTTACCCAAAATATTTGGGTTCCCCCCCAAGGGAACCGGGGGCGACCCCAGCCCCAAAAACTTCTTGGCTTACCCTTCAGCGCGGGGCTTATAAATTTAAAACCGGGGGGCTCTGGGCAGAAATTTTCACGGACTACCCCCCTGCCCCATTAAGAAACCCCAATTTTTTTGGACCCGCCCCACCCCAAAAAGGTTTCTTTGGGGTATTTTCCACTGGGTAAATATATTTTTGACTTTCCCTTTTATTCGAGGGGCGGGTTTATACTCCTGAAAGTAAAACAAAGGGTTTTAAAAACTTGGGACCCCAAACCCAAACTATCACCTCCCATACCTTCTTTTGTCACCGTAAACTTTCTTCTACGACGCAATCTTACTCGGGTTTTGAACCCCAGAGTACAGGGGAGACAAAACCAAGTCATTACTTATCTTCCAGCCCTTTAAAATCATTTCCTCTCAGTCAAAATGGGGGGGTAAAGTCCAAGAAAAACCCCAAAACACAAACTGGGCAAAAAAAATCCCTGAATTTTTCTCCTCCACCCAAGCCAAAAAGGGGGCTTTAAAATTTCCCCCCTCCACATCCCCCACCCCATCAAACTTTTGGGCACAATCTGGGGATCTCGACCCCAAAACGATTTACTCCCAACCTCTAAAGGGTTCGGGGTCAACATTATTTTCTCCCTTTTTTCCCCTCATCCTTGCAGACAGTTTCTTAAAAAAAAAGATTTGGGCGATTTTAGGCCAGGATTTTCCATTTATTAGCCTTCCGTACCGACACATCGAGCACAAAATGGCCCGATTTTGGGGAAGTCCCCTAATGCCTGATTTAATTTCCCCTAATGCCCTTTGGGGGAGGAGGTTGGGGGGAACCCCTTGCGTCTAAAGTGCTGGATTGGAAGGGCAAATCCAGGCGGGACAATTTTTGAATTAAAGGCCCTTTTCCCAAAATTTTAAAACCCCTGGGCCAAATTTTAAAAGCTTCCCTTTCGATTTTTGTCTTTCGGTCCTTTTCCCAAATGCCTTTAGATGTGGGTCTTTTCAATTGATAGAAATTTCCCGGGTCCCAAAACCCAAAACTACCCCTCAAATTCCAAAAGGGCACTATCGCCCGGAAAAAACTTTTATAATACATAAGGGACTTTCTTAGACCCCCCCGGAAGAAAAAACGCAAATTTCCTGACCGGGTTCCCAAAAATTATCTATTTTTCCGATCTGTCTTTCCCCAAAACCCTGCTCAGAGAAAAGAATTCCGGGCCCTACACCTTTGAATTTTTGCATGGGCAAGGAAACCAATAAACGGGTGGGGGTTTTTGGGGGAAATTAAAATTTTCCAAAAAAAAAAAGGGGGGCGGGGGACCCGTACATTTGCACTTTTCCAGAAGAGGCTTCCCAACCCCTCCGGGGGGATGGGGCCTACTCTCCCCCTTCCTGACACAAACCCCCCCAAGGGGAAAAAAAACCCCCGTCCAGAAAATGGGTTCCCTTTCCTCTTTTGGGCGAATAGAACGACACGTGCAAGACCAAGTTTCCCGGGCCACCCGATGATACCCCGAACTTTGGGTTCTATACTCGTTTGGGGCCCCTGTTTTTAGTCTCACCTGAGCAAACTGATTAGGGCCACCTGCTCTGTCTTTCTGCATTCAGGTTTTTAGGGAGGACCTTTGCCCCTCACCCTTTTTTTCCTTTTTTAAAAATGAAATGTTTTTTTCCCTTTTGTTAAAATTGAAATTTATCTTCCCTTTCACTCTGTTTTTTCCCGATTGAGTGGGTTTGTTTTCATTTGGGGGTTTTTAAAATTATGTTTCCCGCAATTATAGTCATGTCCTCGGCTCACCCCAGCTTTCCCGACACACTTTAATTTTCCATTAATTTTTGTTCTTTTAATGTAAAGGGTTTTAATTCTCCTTTCAGGAAAAAATTTTTTATTTGGAAAAAGATATTCTTAAATTTTAACCCCAAGCAATGTGTATCCCCAAGGGGCACCCCCCTTATTAGGGGTGACCACTTTTAGATTTTAAACATTTAAAACCCCTTTTTCCCCACATAACCAAGCGCATGCGCCAACCAAACGCGCAAGGGAGGGCATACTGGTTTAAAAAAACCCCTTTCATTTTTCCCTTATCCATTCAGTTATTGATTCCTGAAGGGTGGGTTCTTAATTAAACGTGAGATTAAAATTCCCCAAAACCCTAAAACGCTCACCGCCCCTCATTCCCCTTAATATCGGTCAAATAACTTTTATCAAAAAAATTATTGGGAGGCCCAAAGAAAAATTTGGAAAGGGGGGTCTTTTTCATATGTGGAGACTTTTTTTCAGTGGGTTCCCTTTCTGAATGGGGGCAGTTTCCCGATTTTAGAGGGGAAATCAACCCCATGGGCCCCTTTAGGGGACTACTTTTTGAGGAAGACCTCCTGATATTTTGGAGTTTCCTACACCCCCAACAGAAAAGGGGCTATTCCTTTTTTCCCCTTTCCCCAAAAACGTTCATTTCCTTTTTTGGGTTTTTTTGTAACAGATTTAAAAATTTTCCTGGACCAAATTGAAACCTTTCCCCAGAGTTTGGGTTTTTATTTTTTGGTTTTAACCATGCCCCAGTGTTTATGTCCATTACTTCGCGTTTTTTCAGTCTCAGGCGCCTCCCCATGGCGGGGTCAAAAAAACTACCCTTTTAAAAAACCCCCCAAAAAGTTAAATTTTTTTCTTCCCACATTAGGGTTTCTTTGGGGATCAATGACCAAACTACGCCCCCCCCTGGGTATTCCTTTTGGTGTGCCCAAAGGGGGCCCATATACGTGGGATCTTTATCAATCTTGCCAGTAAAAGAAAAAAGGAAACAACGAGAACCGGGTTTTGGGGAAAAATGTTTGCGAAAATTAAAAAGGTAGAAAGCTACTTTTAAAATTAAACCTAATTAAATTTAAAAAAAAATACCTTAGGACCCCCAGAAACAAGGGTTTCGTACCCTAAACCTTCAAAAATATCAGTTTAAAATTTTGCCAAGGGAAAATGGAATTCTATACCCAATTAGAAAAAGCCGGGGGAAAATCCCCTTTCAAAGGATTAAGTCGCAAAATTTTAAAGTCCCCCCATCATTACCCTTAAAACCCACCCCCCGGGGAAAAAAGTTATTTTAAAAAAATAGATTTTGCCCAACCCAGGTTTTCGGGGAAAATTAATTTTCCAAAACCCATTTTTAAAATTCACGATTTAAAGAAAAATTTCCCCTCCTTTAAAGGAATTTGGAAAATTAATTCTTTCCTTTGGGTTTTAATTTGTCTTCCTAAACTAAGTATTCCCTTTGGGGAAACCCTTTAAAAGACCTTTTTTTCCTTAGTAATTCCCCCAAAAGGAAACTTTGCTAGTAAAATCCCGGGCCGGGGCGGGATTTTCCCAATGAATACCTCCGCTTTTTTTCTCTGACTTACTTTTCCCCACAAATTAAAAAATGCTTGGGGTAAAAGGATTGCTTCCTTTCCCGGTGCCCCCCTACCAGAAATGCTCCCCTTTCGGTTTTTTACCCCAATTCCAAAACCTTGGGCCGAAACAGAAAAAAAACTGACTTCAACTATAGACCCACTCTTTGCTCAATTTAAAGTATTTTAAAAAATAAAGGCCCAAACTCATAGCAACCGCCCTAGCTCCGTTTTTCCCTTCCCTTTTATTCACAGAGGGCCCAAATGGGCTTTGTTAAAGGCCGACAAGCAAAAGGGGCGACACCGAACCCTTTTTGGTCCCAACACAAATACCCGCCTTCTCCGCGTTTTTAGGTGGGATATTTATCCCTTGAAAGCAGAGAAAGGGTTTCGACAGGGTCAAGGGTTTATTTAAAACTTGTTTTTACAAAGGTTTGGCCCTTCCCCTGGGTTTATACTTAGAGTTTTGGGTAGTCTATACACCCCCCCATCGCGGGGAGTATTAACTTTTAGGATTCCTTTCACCTCGTTCACTCTCTTTTAAAGGCACTCGTCAGGGATGCCCCCCTTTCCCCCCTTTAAAATTTTTTTTTTATGCATGGAACCCCCGTGCGGAACAAAATTAAAAATGAAATTTTCCCAAAAATCTCCGGGATGTACGCTTGCATGCTGACGGGTTTTCATTTGATAATTCTAACCCTTTAAGCCATCTCGCGTAATAGAAACCCCTGGATGTATTTTTTCTAGACTATCATATTTTCAAAAAAGGAAAAAATCCCCAAATCTCCCTCTTCCCGTCAATAACGAAAACCTTCAAAAAAAATAAATATGCAAAAAAAAAAAAATTTTGGCTTAAAACCCGGGGAAACGACTACATTTTAATACCCGGGGAAATTTAAATTTTCACCCCCCACACTCAAAACAGTCTCAAACCAATTTTTATAAAATGTTTTTCTTGCTAACTTTGAAGAGGAGGCCAAATTTCCTAACATCCCTCAATCTCTCCCGGGTTTGCAAAAGGGTAAATGTGATTAAAATGATATTAAATGCCAAAATGTATTTACATTTGTAGAGTTATTCCTTATTTCAACCCAACTCCCTTTGAATTTAACAAAATTCAGCGTCTAATTTTCCCCAATTTTTTTTGGAACCGGGCGGGAAGCCCCGGATTAAGCGACAAAAACTTTTTTTCTAGTTTAATAATGGGGGACTGGGGAAATCCCCCAAATTGGCTTTTGTATAACATTGCTTTTTACTGAACAGGGGCCCTTTTTATTATGGCAAAATTTAAAAGGGGACTTCTTGGGCTTCTCTTGGGAATTTTGTTTCATTTACGCCACCCCTCAGTAGACCTCCACCTCAAAACCTCATTGGGGGGAAACACCACTAACTTCCTCTTTCCCCTTTCCCCCCCTCTCTGGCCCCTTTCAAGTTTTTGGGCCAGTTACGTTGTGTATAATAAATGGTCCCAATTTTTTGAAACAGGATCTCAGATCAAAATTCCCTTAGTTTTTTGGTCAAAACGAAATCTCCTTTCAATCCCAGGGAAAGCCCCATGGGCCCCACCCTTTGGTTTGATCAGCTAACCAAAAATGGGGGGTTTTACTTTTCCCTTTTTGGACCCTCTCGAGACAATGGCACCTCCCACATCTTTTTCCCAAAACCCACAAAAAGAGCCACATTGCTCGGGGGAAATTTTATGGGCAACTCGTGTTTTACCCCCTTGGATTTCTATAACTTCCCCCCATAAAAAAAAAAGGGTTTCCATAAAAGGCCTTTCCCCGGACATTTCATCTGCCAAATCCCAAACCCAAAACCCTATTTAAAAGGGAAACTGTCATCAAAAATTTTTTTTTTTTTTTTATTGATGAAAATTTTTGTGTTTTATTTTTGTCTAATTTTTTGGGATATTTTTTTTTTTCCTTCAATTTGTGGTAAATATTAAAAATGCCCTAATAAATTTTTTCAAGGTTTCCCCTCTTAGCCACCCGGTTTGGGGCACATTTCCAAAAAAAAAACATTTGGTCCATGGGACACGAACCCCCTAATTCACACTGCTTGGGAATGTGGGCGGTTTGGGGGTGACCTCAAAGCCTCCCCCTCCCCTGTGTGGGATAAGGAGGGGGAAGTGGATTGAATCTCCATTTTGCTGGTTACTAAGGAAACCCCTTCGAGCTTTGGTTTTTATCCCTAGCTGGAAAAAAGGGAAAAAACCCCAAATGAAAATTTTGATTACATTTTGGGTTTTTTCTCACAGGGGGTCTTTGACTCCATGTAACATACGTTTTTTCAAAACGTGTTTGGAGTCTTTGTCAGTCCCCCAAAAACTGCGGTTTAAAAACAGTGTGATTTTTCCCTTGCTGTTTATTAAAAACCCCACATCGACTTTCACACGAGGGGGTTGGGGGATACGCGTTTCACTTTCGTTTTTTCCCCATCTGTTTCCCCGGGAATTTTCATTTCAAAATTTTTTTTC